>VXBL01006851.1:100109-167062 GCA_013400195.1 Aramus guarauna
GGGGCGGCTGGAGCAAGGGGAAAGATGACAAAAGCAGCCGTCAAAAACAGATGCCGGGAGATGTGGGGACACCGGGAGTTTTCTGCAGCACCCAAAGGTGCCTGGGGGAGCTGGCAGGGCTGGGGGGAGCAGCAGGGCTGCCCCGGGCACCCGTCAGCTCTCGGACAGGAGGGAGACGGGCGCAGGCTACGGCCTCAGCCCCAGGGCTCCGGGGTACGTTTCCCCATTTTTGTAAGAATGTGGTTGCTACTTTGGGTATTTTCATGGAAAGTATAGAAACAAATTTGGAGAGATACTATGGACACAAGATGCAGCGTGCTCTGCCTTGCACTAAAAAGCTCGCTCTTTCACAGCAGCTATTCGAGTCCCTACTATTTATCACCTTAGTATCTGATCACCACGTAGCAGTGTACTAAAGATGCAATTAGCATTCTCACAGATATTATCTGTAACAATACACAGCAATAAAAGCCAGGAAGAGAAGGCGGCAGCATCCAGCACAGCACCCACCCTGCTTTCTGCCTGGACTGCAGATTTGTTTTATACACTGGTATTTCTGACAACCACAAATAATTGGAGTTTCGGTTTAATCTAAAATATAGCAATGGCTCCTAGCGTCAAATAGGGCGCTGGTTCACTATCAGTGCATCCTGTAGAAACACCACTTATTGCTTTTTCCCCGCAGGTTCCCCATGCAAACACTGACCCGCTTCAAACCTGTTGCAGTTCCAACAGCCCCAGCATCACATTAGGGAGAGGTGTGATTGCCTGCGATTTACCTGCCTGAAAGGAGACCTGCAATCAGGTCCGTCGTTTGCCTGGCTACCAGAAGAACCCTGTAATCAAGTCTGCAATTCCAGCCCCGAGATGCCCATTTTGCTTGGTGGGGACCCAGGCTGGGTGTGGAGTCCAGGGAGGTGGGGAAGCTCCAGGGTTTCTCCGCACGGAGCTGGGTTTGCCCCCCTCGGGTGCTCAGCTCCTCGCTGGCTCAGGCGCTG
The DNA here is from genome assembly GCA_013400195.1 of Aramus guarauna. Taxonomy (NCBI): domain Eukaryota; kingdom Metazoa; phylum Chordata; class Aves; order Gruiformes; family Aramidae; genus Aramus; species Aramus guarauna. The sequence goes on from VXBL01006851.1 coordinate 101,108, forward strand.
GGGCAGGAGGGGGACAGGAGCCCACTGGACCCCCACTGACCCCCACCTTCCTGCAAGAGCCCCAAGAGCTGCTGCTCAAGAGCGCAGGTACATTTTTCCCCACAGTTTTCATCCAGGCCTGTTTGAGGAAGATGATTAGCATTGGCGCCATGTCAAAGATGAGTTTAATCTCGTTATGAATATTCATTTGTTCGTGTTCCGTGACAATTTTCCTTGGAGTCTCAGTGCGGCTGTGGCCGCAGCAGGCCGGAGCTGGGCGATTTCCCTGCGGTACTTCTGGCTCCAAATGCATGGAAACAACTGTGGGGGAAACTCTACCGTTCAGCAAGTTTATGGGCAATGCAATTTATTTTATGATCAAATTACACCAGGGTAATGCTGCCTTTTGCATCAGACAATTCAGTTCTAGTAATTGCTACCCTGGGGGTTTCTTCCCTTCTCTCTATACCCAGCCCATTTATAACACTAATGGTAGCAATGTGTGAGCAGAGGGAGGATAATAGACCTTAAATAGCAGCAACATCTTGCTGGAGGAAAGAGAGAGCTTTGTCTTTATATTTCCAAGACTTGTTGAGCCTTATGAGGTGCATGCCTCTCTCAGTGAGCTGTGAAACCACACAAAAAGTCGATGCCGTGCGAACTGATTAGATCAGATGACTTTTGTCATGTCCCTCCTCAAACTCTGCTACCTCAAGACATGTTCTGCTTCCATAGACAAAGGCTTTGCACCTCCAATAGCCACTGCGCCCATTGGTACATGCATGCATGTGCATACATCCACTGACCAAAGAGACAAGTTTGCGGGCATATAAGTTGCAAAGAACTGAGAAAAACCTGAAAAAAAATGGACAACCCCACCCCCCACCCCGCCCCAGCCTTTTTATTGTGAAATGTAGCCAACTGATTTTTCCAAATGCAACAGGTAGGAAAGGTTAAAGTAGTCTGCTAGGTAAAAATTGTGACTATTTCCAAAATACAGAAAGGCAGACACCCCAAGCAGAACGCAGTTATATGGAATAATCTCTTTGGTTGCCCATGGTAAGTCCCTCAGATGTCTGAACATACTCTATTTTTAAGACAATTTTGAAATTGGAAATGAAAATTCTTCATTCTTACACAATTTTTGGTGCCCGTTCCCCAGCTGGCCCTTGTTCCCTGTGATCTCTGCTGCAACGCCCCTTATGATCTTACCTGAGCTGGGCAGGATGGATCGAGTTTGTCACTGCTCGAGGCAGAAAGTGCAAAGCAGGACAGCAGTAACAGCCTGCCGGGAGGTCTCCACTTGCTCTTTTATACCATCCCTCCCCGTCTTCCTTTTACTCGCTATTGTATTTGCAACCACCTCATCATATGATTTTGCTGCCTGTAACACATGACTCTGAACTATGATGCAAATGAGATAAGGGCTTGGATTGCCTGTTTTTTGGTACATTTAACAAAATACTCATGTATAAAAACAAGCTCCCCTCTCAAGCAACAAAATGAGGTGAATAGGGCTCAGCATTTTTCATCTTACAGATATGAAGAGCTGAAATGTCACAGAAACACGTTGTTAAGAATGAAAATCCTTTCACAGCCTTCCTTGACTTTTTTTAAAAAAGGTGACAATAATTCTGAGAGTTGAGCATGGTATTGCTAAAAATTGGATGCTTGTAATTAATCGAAAGGAACACAAAAGTAGCTCCAACTTGAAAATCCATAAGCATTCATTATAATCAGATCTCTAAGTCTCAAACTCCATTCAGATTTGTAATTCTCAAGTAAGCTGTGATATATCAAAATGGGCTAAAATCAGCCAAACTGATGAACCTGAATCAACAGCTCTGGGGACCGGGGTCGGCGTTACAGTCTGTGTGTGCTCCGCTACATCCCCCAGCCGAACCCGAGCGCGCCGGACAACGCTGGCGTTGGTTTGGCCATTAACGGTGCTGGCTCCTGTTTGGAGAGCTTTGCAAAACCCTGCTCCGTCCGCTCTGCCGATGCCTTTTCCCACCGTCGCGGCTGTACCCGAGGCCATCGGCAGGGACGGCTCCTGCCGTGTGTCTGGCCATGAGGTTTGGGCTGTGCCGGCAGCGGGTGCAGAGAAGCTGCCGGTGAGTCTCTGCGCACCGGGGGAGAGCACAGGTCACCGGCTGTGAAGGTTTTCTGCCGTGGTAGCATGGCGACAGTTTTAGTGTCTAATTAATACCATCCTCGGGACAACAGGACGGAGCTGAATGCCAAGGTTGCTGGCCGCAGAGAGACGATGAATAAGAGCTGTCAAATTCAAGTAATCAAGGAGGACAGAAAGGAAAACTGTGCTGGGTGGAGGGAGTCAGCAGTGGCTTGGCCTGAGCAGAATGAGAGACTCCGATACCGACGCCGGGAACAGCAAATGTCTGCTCCCCCTCAGAGGTGCCACCCCGGGGGGGGCCGCAGTTTGGAAGATGCAGGTCTGAGGGTACCTGCCTGAGCCTCCCACCTGCAGGAACTTCTGCTGCTGAGCAGCGTGTTCAGCCACCACCTAACCCCTCTGTTCTTCCCGTATTTCCGAAATGAAGAAGGCATTTGCCTTCCTCATGGGCGACCCGCGAGCTCTGGAGTTAATGCCCAGGGAGCTCTGGCAGGAGAAGGTCAAAGCCCCAGCGGCATCGCCGCGTTCTGCGCAGATTGATGCCAGCCAGGAGGGAGCAGGGGGACGATCTGTCTGGGCTGACGCCTGTCAATGGGAAAGAATCTGAACAAATGACACGGCATAATGTATTTTGAAATCGTGTCCTCTATTTTGCGGAAAGTCACACACTGCAAGCTATGTTGGAAGCAAGTCTTGATCTATTTAAGCTGTTTTGCTCGGGGTTTAAAAAGGACAAGAATTTCTTGGGGGGGACAGCGGGAAGCAACAGCAAACTTTCAACCAGCTGTATAATTTCCTATAAATATTCCACAGCCCCTGGGATCCCAGCGCCCTCACTGAACACATGGCGTCGAGCACTGTGCATCATCTCATCCGTGTGATGAGGCTAGAAAAGCGGTTAAAGGAGGCCTGGAGGATACCTGGACGATTGCAAGGACGAAAGGCAGTCCCTCCGCTGGCGCGGGGCTCCTGGCACTGCCGGAGAGCCGGACTACAGCAGCCTTTTAACCATGAGCTAGATGGACTCTGAGAAGGAGAAATTATTGCCTAGTTTTTGGCAAGTGCCTCTGTCTCCACCCTTGGACCTCGGCAGGTAAATGGTGGCAGCAGATACACCACGGGCTCCCGGGGAAGGCGTTTCTCCCAGTTCTGCCTCATCCCACCCTGGCATTTCACTCGTTTCAGCTGCCTCAGTTCCTGGTATGGCTCCCCGGTGCTCGGTGGGGTCCTGGTGTCATTTCACTCTACCTTTTATGCGTTCTTTCACCTGGGCTGCTTCCCAACCCTTTTTGCTTTGATCCGGCCCATTAATGGCAATAAGCTATATTTGGAAGCACCGTTCCAGATGCCTTCAGATACTCTTCCGCCGTCTCCGCTGGCGTCTGCAGCGCAGAGCACACACGGCCGCAGCCACAAGGGCTTTGAATGAAACAAAGCAGCGAGTGCCCCGCACAGCACCCGGCTCCCGGGGATCGCGCCGGCAGGTTTGCAGACACGTAAGCTTATCCGAGGCTGCCGCGTGCCCTTATGCTGCGACGTGACAAAAAGCTACTGCTGGCCACGGAGAGCCTCGCCGCAATTATTGATTTACTTTTAACACTTCATTCCTCAGCAATAATATAAATCAGCAAGAGGAAAAGAGGAATAGGAAATAGCTTCCAGCAATGCTGAGTGGACTCTCGGTGCTTACGTGCTGCAACCTTGGTGTTACCCAGCAAGGTTACAGCTCGGAGGAGTTACACTACTATCTCATAGCTCATATTTTTTCCCCTTATTCTTAAAATAGCTTAAAGTGGTTAAGACATTTCTGTGATATCCCTGGGTGAGCTTCTAGGATGCACCGAATCAGTTCAGTGCCTGCGGAAAGTGAAGAGCAGCAGTTCTGCCGGCAGCCGGCTCCCTGTGAGCACTGCAGGGGCTGGGGGGGCTGGGGACCATCCCGGAGCAGGGCAGAGGGGCTGCAGGATGGTCCCACACCGGGAACACCGGCTGTGCCTGCACCGTCCCCTCCTGCCACCGCTGTCCCACCCAGCAAAACCCGACCCTGCGCTGGCTGTGGGCACCCTGAGGTGTGTTGTCTGGGAGCAGAGGATGGAGACGGCTTCGGTGGCACAGGCTGAGCCCAAGGCACAGCCAGTCCCTCGGCAGATTTGCCGTTAGACACCGGTGTCCCCCAAGGAAGGCACTAGCCGAGAAGCTCCTGGCCGCTGCAGTTTCCAAGAGCTGCCCAGAGCGGTCTGCTGTGCTCAGCAGCACCCTGCTTGCTCAGGGAAGGCATAAGGCAACGCAACCTCTGAACCAGGGTCCTGTCCCAAGCCAGAGCCCGCAGAGGAGGGCTGGCCAGGGTCGGACGCATCCTTAATATGCCCACTGAGTGGGTATGCAAGAGAAACGCTTCTCAGCAGTAATCACCATCACAGAGCAGGACGTGCATCTGAGCACAGCCGGGGTCCGGCTGCTCGTCCCTCGCCCCGCTCAGAGCCGCGTCCTGCCCAAGGGAGCCCGTGGGCTGCGGAGGATGGCACCTCTGAGCTGCCCAAACCCCAGCTCCCAGGGGAGGGCAGCGGGGAAAGGACAAGCAGTTGAGCATTTCCCAGCAGAAGAGCTCAAAGGGTTATTTTAAGAATTAAAATGTTCCCGTTAGAAAAAGAAAAAAAGGTTTGGATGATAGTCTCCCAGGTGTAAGGGACCACAAATAGCATAAAGTAAAATAAAAAGGAGCAGGAAATGGGTACCTGCTGAAACAAAAAATAGAGTATACTTCCTCAGCTGAAAATTCCCATTTATCATCTCATACGTAGACCCACACACTTTTTCTACAGAATTATTGTTCAGAAAATTATTGATCCATGTCCACTCTTAAGTGTATCTCCCATTTTTCTTCCACTTTCTGCTCAACAGTCATACTTGATAAATCTCTGTTGTACATGCACTTACCCCCGACACTCACACTGTGCGTGCGTGCGCACACCACACACACACACACACACACACACAGATCCTCTTGCACCTTTAAACACAACTGCTTCGGTATTTCCATGCGCTCACATACATGTATTTGGTCTCACCCAGTCAAGCCTAAAGAGATTTCCTGCATAAAAACGTCAGTCCGCGTACGGAGATGCAGGTAACTATCTACCTAACACCTGCCTGCGTTCCCAAGCGCTGGGAAATGTGGCTTTTGAGCTGCCCAGCCCTTTCCAAAGTGTGCGGAAAATACAACCCCGCTGCTCCACGTCTCGGCCGTGTCCCCGCCAGCACGCAGCCTGGCAGGCTGTCTGCCCTTGTACAGAGCGCGTTTATTTGCTGCAGACAAGCCAAAATAACCATCATTTGCAAAGATTTTTTTTCAGTCTGCACCTCTATATAGCTGCAAGGGTGGGTGTGAGAAGCGGGACATTAATCTCAGCCTTTTGTACCTTTTATCCTCAAGTTAAATGAATGCAGAAACGACATTTTCGTTGGCGCTTGCTTGTCCTCATAGCCTGTGTCGCGGGTGATGGAGGCTTCTGACTTCAGGAGCTCAAGCAGCCTGAAACCTGCCAGGTCTTAAATTTATTATTGATTCCTTCTACTGTCTCCAGGGATCGCTGCGAAAGAGCCGGGCTAAAAACCCTTATTTATGATGCATGGCGTTTTCAGCACAGGATGCTGATTGAGGAGGATTTCAGGTACAACAATTATTCAACCACAAACACCCCAACGTTTAACTAATAATCTGTTTTACCATCAAGTCCTCTAATCTCTAAGGATTGGGACATGTGATAGACCATCTCGTAGCACTGTACCTTCCTGACCTCATCACTCCATAAACAGAGTGAAGTCAGAGGTGAGCTGGGGTGGGGAGACCTTGCAGGACAGGGGGTACGGGCAGGAGAACCTGGGTACCGTGGGAGGACAGGACAGGCTTCCTGGCCAGATCCTCACCCTACTCCATGGACCTTCTAGAATTAGTAGATATGCAGAGAAATAAAAAGACCGGGGAAAATATTAAATGACTAAACTCAGCGAAATTCCTATTTTGGTTTTTGGCAGAGACTCCTTTGGGCAGAACGTCCTTGATCAACATCTGCCGTCAAAAGTGATTGCATTCAGGGGTGAAACATCCTGAGAGGTCCACTACAGGAGGACAGTGAGAAGCCAAAATAAGACCATCTGCAGAGTTGACACTGGAAGAGCCAGTGCAAGAAATACCATTACATATGTGCTTGCAGATTGTTAAGCACCTTTCAGTATTTTAATGAGCATTTGGATTTTGCAATGAATGTTTTCTATTGTGCTACAAGGTCTTTTAACGGCTGTACTGACAGTGAGACACATGTTCGCAGAGGAAACCACTTTCTAGAGAAATAGGGCACCATATGAGCAACTTTTACTTGTAATGAATGAATCTGATTAGAGAACTTTTTCTTCTCTTTCATCCTGGGAGGAGGAGGATGAAAAAGGATTAAAATGGAAAGCGAGCCTGGTGCTAGGGAGGTGCAGGTTTGATTGTGCAGATTTTTATCCCATTTCCCTTTAAAGAGAAGTGCGTTTTCTCAGGATTCTTGCAACACTCACTACACCGACGTTCCTCCACTTCTCCATCATTTTCCATTTGCCTCTTTTTCCTCCGGTTGTCTGCAAAGAGACAGATCCTTATGTTTACACTCATCTGCATGCCAAAAATAAATACCAGGATAGGTGTTACTCTCTAAAATATAACCAGGGAACACACAGTAATCTCTATTAATGATGGTGAATCGCAGGCTTTACAGATTGAGGCAAAGCGACTGCTTTATAATTGCCTTTTCATACAAGGATGAGCACAAAGCTGTAGCCTCACCACAACGTATTTATTTATCCTGGGTTAGGTCTGACTTGGAAATGCCACCGTGTTTGTTAAATGATTAATAGCTAATGAAGTCCTGCATCCAACTTCTCTGAAAATACCACTTGGAGAAATAAAACCATCTTCTTTGCACTTTTCCTTCCACCACGTGCTTCTGCCTCGCTCAGTAGGAGCGAGAGTTACAATTGCGTGCTGCGTTTGCCCCCCTGAGGGCACGACATGGTCCCTGAAGGTGGACACAGACTTCACGTAAGCCCCAGTCCCCAGAGAGCTTTTAACAGAGAAATCTCTTCCAGCCAGCTCGGAGCACCGTCAGCACAGCTGGGTACTACGGCTTGGCATGGAGGTTGGACGTGGTCTGCTGTGAAGCCGCTGTGCTGGGAGCCCATCACGTCTCCAGGTCTCCACTCAATGGCGCAACGCCCTTTGAATAAACCCTGCGACGTGGGGCAGACTGAGGGAGGTTTATGGCTATCAGGTTTCCTCATCAAGCAATAGAGCCGTAAAGAATTACAGATGAGAGCATCAACAATCTTCTTCAGTCTTCCACAAACTGCCAGCGTGTGTTATCCTTCCCTGCACACCAGTGCCAGAGACTTCCCAAGTCATTATCAGTGATGCTGAAACTGTTCTGTGTGTTGCATCTGAGAATTTGTTGATGGCAATGGGTAGTTTGGGGCTTTTTTTGTCCTTTTCCATGTCTAGTTGAGCACTCCCCATCGGCAACAGCTTCAACCTCAGGCCATGCTGTGAGGGAGAGACAATCTACACATCACTCTCTTCTTTTTTCTGTCCTAGAATTGTTCTTCATCCCAATATGGAAACATGTGGTTTGAAATATCGCAACCTTTTTTCTTTATATACCTGGAGTATGCTTGAAGTCAAATGGAGATAGAAAATTTGCTTGCTACAGCCACCAAAGATTTTTTCCAGCAAATTATTCAGTTTTATTAAGTATATAAAGACCTACAAAGTTGGTCTTTTAATGTACTTATATAGTCATAAACTTATATCGCTGAAATAATTGCATTTTAATGATTTTTTTATCTTTGCATAATTTGTATATTTAACAATCACACCAATAGAAAGAGAAATGCTCACTGTAGAAGCTTTCTGCTTAGAGATTAGGTGCACGCTTATTCCTCATCCCCACACTGCTGATGAAAGCTTCCTAATTCCCTATTATGTGTTCTTAATGGCTTCTGTGAAGATAATCTAGCCATTACGACATCCTGCCCGGGTATCTTATGGAGCCTTGGGGTTTTGCACACCAGGTTTGAAACACTCAAGCTGCTCTAGAAATGCAGGTTCGATCCCACCTGGACAGATTTGCTCTTCTGCAAACCATCTCCAAGGGAAGCTCATCTCTGTTGGGAGAGGAAGCCAGAGAACTCTGCTCCCTTGAGTCCTGGGCTGACAATTCCCATGGGATGCAAGAACCACACACACCTGGACCGCAGTCAGCCAGGCTTCTCTTTTACAAAGGAAAATAAAGAATTATTTTTTTTTATAAGGCATAGAGAGATCCCAAACACCTTTCGCCTGATGCTGTCTCTGGTTTGCCATCTCCATCACGGGCGTCCTGGTCCTGCGGGGCTGGGGCTCATCCCAGGCAAAACCCGGGGAAACTCTTTGTTACGTTTGGCTCCTGGGTTGTGATAAGTATGTAGCAGTGTTTTAAACTGCCTAATGGAGTCCTTAATTTAGATTTAATAACAGTTTAATAACATTTATATCTATAGATAGATATAAATTAGCAAAGAAGTGCTGTTTTCCAACAGCATATAAAATACTGTCAACTGCCACACAGTTCACAGAAAAGACCTATGCAGCAAATGGTTAATTAAGTTCTTGACTGAGCATTCCCTGGAATAATTTCTGGCTATTTAGTGAGATCAGAATTACAAATTATTAAACCCAGTTAATAATTAGTTTAAGTGGACATTAATTAGCATTGACTAATAATGAGATTCTTACTACACCCACTTGCTTATCCAGAGACCTTCTCCTGTTTAATGACACAGAAATGAAAGCCAGATGAATCAGTAATATTTACAGCTTATTGAAAAGAATTGCCCAAGTCAGAAGGAATAAATTAGCTGGTAATTCCAGAAAAGTCAAATGTATAATTATTGTGCCATAGGATGTCTTGTCCAGTATCAAGCTCCTGGCTGCTCCTGCTGCTGTCGGGCTGTGCACGAGCTTTTCTTCGTTAATGCTGCGTCTGCCCCAGCCACTAATGAGCTGCAATCATCATCACGAGAGGGGCATCGCCAGGTCCCTTCTTCAGGGCCGGAGGACGAGTTCAGAAGAAACACTCAAGCACCTTTAAGGGCACGGGAGCTGGGAGCACATTCTCAAGTTCCGTTGATTTATTTTTTTTTAAAGTAATTGAGGTCCAGAGGACTTGAGTCTCCCACTGAGCATGTGCTGAAGTGGTGATAAGAATCAGGCCCCCATCTCCCGCTGGCTGTCGGGAGGAGTTTTGCCTTTCCAGAAGCAAATGCTTTTGGGAGGCTCGCTCTTGCTGCATGCTGCGGTCATAGGAATGGTTGTACCCGGCTGATCCAAGAAACAATAAATAATCCCCTTCATAGTTAAATTGTAAATGCAAAGAAACCAATTAAATGCCTTATACAATGAACTACAAAATCTGAATTTCGAATATACCTTTCTATCTGTCATAATTTCAAAGTCTTCACATGATGGGTTTTGGGGTGGGGTGTTTTTTCTTTCTCTCTTTAGCAAGCTGCAAAATGTTTTATCACTCTTTTAGCACATCTGCTGTTAACTTATTATGCACACATGTCATTTCTGTGAGGTTTTTAATCACTTACACAGTGATGCACAGGTCTTTGCAATCCTTTTCATTTTGGCTCCTTGCACATGTGGAAAATGGGGCCGCAACACGACATGTTATGGCGAAACTTCTCCTTTCTGCTTTAGGAATGAATTACATTGCGGCAAGCTATATTTGGAGCTCTCAGGCACTGCTCTCCATCCTGTGGCTTTTGATGTTTTATACATTTGTCTGAGCTGCCTGTCTGCCGTTTCAGCTGGCTTGAAGTTATCAAAGTTTTATCATTTCTCAAGTGTAAAAACACTTTCTCCAGCCCCTCCCTTTCCAGCGGTTTTCTTCCCAATGCAGTCAGCCTGCAGACAGCCCCAGCCCCGCTCCTGCCCCCCCAAATCAGGAGCCTTTTCCTGCTGCGTGTCCTTTCATCAGGTACCAGCTCTTGACGGTGCCAGGACCTGGGCAGGGTAGATGAAAGCAGTCGCCGCGGTGGTATTTAGGCAAGGGAGGGTCAGCAATGATGATGCTTTGAGCTCCTAATGCACCCTTCATCCAGGGAGCTCCCCGTGTCTTGGCATCCCCTGGTCAGCACTGCAGCCCCTCGAGAGCTGAGGTCCGGGACAGACGTGTGTGGGTGGGGAAGCTGGTGGAAGAACGCAAGAGGGACGACTTTGCCATCAATTGTTTAATTCCTTGTATCCCTCCTCCACTTGTACGTTTGCTAGTTGCTTGCTCCAGAGAAGTTAAAGCCGGTCAAAGCAATGTATCCACGGGGAGCTCATGTGTGAGCACCCACCTAGACAGGCACAGAACAGGACACCCCCTGGTAACTGCTCTGGGTTTGATTCGGTACCTACGCTTCGTCAGCCATGGTACCTACGCTTCGTGAGCCATGCTGAACTTGAGTACAACAGCTAATCCCAAATATTCATCTCTCCATCATAGTGCTGCACATTATTTCAGACTTTGCTCCTGTCTTGAGGTGTAGCCCACAGGACATGCTTTTCTTGGTTTTCATGTCTGGAACTGGCAGCCCTCTCCTGGAACCTGCAGATGCCTGGTAGCACTGCCAGAGTTTGGCTTAGAGCTGGGGAGAAGATGGGGAAAATGACTTCTGCTGTAAGTAAGGTCTAGCATACTCCAGGCAAAAATTAATTCTCATTGCTTCTTAATGACGATTAGTGATTTTGATACCACTGATCACATGCATTCCCAGAACATTTGGTTAATGAGACCATTTCTAAGAAGAAATAATAAGCCTGTGGCAAAAATATGACAGGAACATAGAGATCTGTCTGTACTTCTCTTTCATGAAAGGTCCTGACTAAAGAAATTCCTAAAGGTTGTAAACAAAAGCCTTATAATGGTTTTCTTCCTCCCATTTCCCTTTCCCTCTCCCACAAGCTGCTTGCATCATTAGATGCATTAGCCGTAGATCTCTTGCTTTGGGATTGCAAGCAAATAATACCGAAGTATTTCTAATCATACCAAAGCTGAATTTCAAAAGCAGTAAAGGGGAATCGGAGATCGACTCCTGCTGAGCAGTGGGAGCATCTGCTCCCACTTTTTCATTAACACGGGCAACTCTTTGCAGGGATGGACCTGAGGGCCTGTGACTGCCCCGGGCGTTGCTAGCACAGCCCTTTTGTGGCAGGTAACGGGTGGTGGGGTCAGTTCAGAGATGGCCCCAGAACATCAGTTCCTGCACCGTCACCCTCGCAAGCCCTTTTCCAGCATACCACAGCTGGTCCCTAAGCTGGTCCAACAGCAGGAGCACAGGAGAGAGGAAGGTCACGGCCACGTTTCTGTGTCCTTGGAGCAGTAAAGAATGTCTTTGGTTAAATCCCCTTACGTGCTCTCGCTCATCCGAGGGTGCTGAAAGGCTTGTATCAATTCTCATTTAAACTGAAAGTCACCTATTCTTACACCAGGTTTTGTACGAAGAACTCACATTTGGACTTGCAGCAATGACCAACCAGGGAAATATTATTTGTCCTTTCTTGTACCACGATGACAATACAAGCACAGTGGGAATTGTCAATACAATTAGAAAGAGGCAAAAAGTAGTGAAAGAAATGAGTGCATGCCGTGAAACAGCTATCGAAGGCGCCCTGAGCCTGTGGCTTTATACAAATACAAGGGATATGCAAGATTAGGAGGAACACGGACTCTCCAGACAGGCACCGCTTAGAGATGGACACTTGTTCTGCCCCAGCCCTGCAGCTCTTGTTTCTGGCGAGTGAGAGTGGGCAATAAAGGTGCAATTATGTTGAGACACAAGAAGAAAGAAGACAAATTATGGTCTTGCATTTATATAGCACATTTCATCCCAAACCATTGAGTTAACTGATTGATATACAAATTACATTTTGAGAGATCACTCTATCCATCCCTGACATGCAGATATATATAATGTAATCATTATTTTTTAAAGCAAACTTACTTATTAATGCAAACTCTACAATTGGGGTGAGCTCTTCTGGGCAAAGATGAATCAGAAGTGACAAAACTCCACCACCTCGTGATGAGCGTGCTGAAGAATGAATGGAATAATTTAGATACTTAGATCCCTCCAACACGATAAGTTCAAAGCCAAACAGAAGAATGTCTCTCTTCTCTAAGGATTCAAAACAGACTCTGCTAAAATGTAATTAAGTGCTAAGTCCCTTGAAATCAATCACTTCCAGAAACTAATACCCACCTTGCTGATTAGGCGGTGGGTAAGCCAGGGGCAATTAATGCATTAGTATGAAAATTGTTAACCATGAGAGCAAACAGTTTTGATGGGATAATTGCTCTGAGAAAGACTACTTGATGGTTAATATCAGAAGAAGTGATGTATTGGGGAGAGGGAAATCCACCACGTTAACTGCAGCTAATTAAAAGTGACCTAATTCTCATTAATACTGTGTTTGATTGGATACAAACTGGAATCTGGGAGGCTAATTGGGAGCGTCGGCACGTGTTGCCCCAGCTGATGCTTTTTTTTTTTTTCTGCTTTATCTCAGACAGGCAAAAGGGGGGGGAGGGAGCTATTCTCATGGTGGTGGGAAGTGTCTGTTGGATGGGAAAGGTTAAACTCTGCCTCCTCGTTAAGTTCTTTTCCAGCCCGCCTCGGAGGCAGACGTCCATCGCTGCCCACCAGCTCCAACAGGTCACAGCTACGTTTTGTGGAAAAATGCTTGTAACTGCGGTGTAATCCAGGCTGTAAACGTGTCAGCCAAGCTCACTTCAGCAACTAGAAACGAGCCCAGTAAAATTAAGGCCGTCATGTTTAACCGCTTTGAATAACGTGTTACATTTCTAAATTTTCCAGCATGTGTTTGTTCAGTGTGGCTGAGTGGAAGTGTCAGGGAAAAATGTTTGTTTTTCATACTCCTGCAGTTAATGACCAATTTTCCACAAATCATAATAGTCTTACACCATTAGGTTTTATAATTAAGTCTTGATTATGTGACCCTGTTTACTCAGCACACAGAGGAATCTGACAGCCATCCCGCTCGCCGTCAGACAGCGCAGAAGTCACTTGTGTTGCAGCACAACCTCACAAACGACAGCTGAGCTCCTCCGACAGCACCAGAGATCGCGACTCCAGGCGAGGAGAGAGGCAATTTCAGCAGGAAACATATAGTAACGCTGACACGGAACCGATGCCGGAGCTGATGTGAGGCAGCGTAGCACTGTCCATCCCCATCTGCTGAGAAGCTCCACGCTGGAGCATCACCTCTGCATTAACTTCAGTGGGGATGCCCCGTGGCAGAATTAGTCCTGACGGTATCCCAGCCGCCTGGCTGAGGATGAGGAGGATGCCCCACGACTGCCAACATCCCTAGCAGGCAGCAGTGAAACGATTGCCCAGGTACAACGCTGCTGTACTGTCCTAAGAGGGGATGGATGTGATCAGACAAGGGAAGCGTGACTAGAAACACGGGATCCCAGCACGTGTCCCGGCTATATTCACTGCGTGGGAAAAGACGTGCTTCAGGTTTTCCCCCAGCCCTTGCTCTGCAATCAGTTTTTCCTTCATGGAAATCGCAGCCAAATGGGAGCTTTGTTGCTTGTGAATAAAGATGTGGGTGATTCACTGGGCAATCAATATTCATTCCAGAAGGGAACAACGGCTGCATTCACTTATGTACAACTGAGGGTGAAAGGTGGTGATCATTGAATTAATCATTAATTGCGCATTATACCGCTATTTATAAGGCTGGGCAATTAATGACAAAAAACCCCAACCACAAATAATTTATTGAACAAAAATATCAAAATTATTTGTGTAAATTGTTGGCAATAGATAATCTGACCAACTCTTATCAATTCCTCTGCTCATTTCCTAGGAAGGTTTCGAACTGCTGTGCCAGTGACTTTTCGTGGCAGGTAGGATTTGTCACCTTCACTGCAGACCGGGGTCAGGCCACCCCAAACCGCAGCTATCCGTGGGAACAGAGGGCTGTCCAGATGGGTCTTTGTACAGACCAAATAACCAAAATGTCACATAAATAAGCACTGAGGTTCGGTATTCTTGCCCTCTCGCTCTGTCCGTGCAGGACCTCATCTCTCATCTCACCCACACCACCACCCAACGCCCTCCACCGCCAACCCGGAGCTCTGCCGCGACCTGGTTTCATGCTTTTCCAAAACCGCCTTGAGTCACCTCCGCGATTATTCGCCAGAGCAAACGGAGCTAAAGAGGAATGAAAATATGCTGGACCTGCCTCATTGGTTTCACACCATTTTACAAAGGATTTAGAGCAGCATAAAGTTGTTGTGGCAGGGTGGAGAAGCTGAGTGGGTATACGTATTTACATTGCGTTATACTGCTCGAGATAAAGCCCATCTTAAAATCCCTTAACTCTTTTTGACAACAAATTAGTTTCAGATCAAGGGCTCCTGCTCTGTCTCAAAATATGATTTTCACTTCCAAATTATTCATCTTGCCAGAAGCTGTTGCTAACAAAAAAGGCAAAATTTTAATGGTTTGTATAACGTCTTGTTCACTTTCAGTTTTCTTCATAGAAAATTCTCTTTGTCACTTCATGCCAGAGAGTAAACTTTTCTATCACATTAATTAAGCAAGGCAGCCCAGGCTTTTGGGTAAAAACCTGTCTGTGGGTGCACTTTGTGCAACCGCTAAATGCAGCATCCCTTGTACTGGGCTCCAGGCTGAGCAGAGTCTCAAACAACAATCTACAATCCCAACGACAATGATCCGATTTATTACAAAGGTCTCCAAAATCAGAAGTTTGAGTCAAGATCTTGGTACTAAAACTATCTCTGGAAAGTGTTTCAACAGGCAAGAAACTTCAACCCCCTAAACCCTCCTTTCCCTCTGGGCTGTCCACTAGCATCGATTTTCTTTTTCTTTCTTAATGTTAATTGAAGCATCCAAGAGCTGCTCTGAAAACACATATAAATAGTGCGAGAGCAGAGTCCCTGCCCTTGGCAGCCGTCTGGGAATCACGGCGAGGAAGCCAGCCCGAGCGAGAGAGCGGAGGCACGAGCATTAGGAAACGGAGGCACCAAGTCACGAGGCGCTGGGAGCTGGTGGAAGGTTCACGGCACCCGGGGCAGGAGCAGCGAGATGCGCGTGCGAGGAGGGACGCACGAAAGGGAAGGGCACGTGGGTGCCCTGGGAGCTGCACCCGGAAGGGAAACCTGGATTTTCACAAATCCCACAGCTACTTGTTAATATGTGAAATTTATCCTTTAAGAATATTATTCTTTCAACGCTGCAGTAGACTGAAAACTTTCTCCCTGATAGTTTTTCTATCCCCAGCGGAAAATGCCTTCCAGACAAAATGGATAATAATTAAAAAAAATAAAATCTAATTTTATTGTCTGTATTTCTATTTGAGGAAAAGGAAGGATTTCCAGTAAAACAAATAAAACTATTTTGTGGAAAAATCAAGTTTGATGTTAGGATACAGAAAACAACGTATTTTGGGGATGTTACTAACCAACTAATTCAGAGAACAAATGTCCTAATTTTCCAACCTGCCAAAGTTGCTGTTCCGTGACCGTGTGACTCTACACCACTTCCCCATTTCATCCAAAACACTGAAGCAGAAGCAGAGACGGGTACACCAGCATCCCTTCCCCACACCTTCTGGGGCTGATGGCGGGTCTGGTCCGGTTCTGCAGCACCCACTCCAGCCCGAGCAGGGCAGGCATGCGGAGGGACGGGACCCCAAGAGGGACCCCAGGCTCCCCCCCAGCATCGCTGCAGGCCGTGGAGGAGCGGAGCAGCTCCTGCCAGGGCTGCTGTATTGATGATGGAAACGCCAATGCACGAGGCTGGTGCTTAATAAAAGGGGAGGACCGCACCTTGCAGCACTCAGCGCAGCTCTCACCGGCGCAGAGGGATGATAACTACCACGAGCTTCTGTTCGCTACCACTGCACGAAGCAGCTGCTGGCAGCTCCCGCTTCTCTTGCTGGAGACCATGAGAGGGCTGATGCTTGATGACAGCAATCTCAAGGCTCTCGGCTTGTCATTGCAGCGCTGGGCGAGCTTTGACCTGGCGCAGATCCTGCTAACTGTGGTTTGTACAAGCACCGAGTTTGGCATAGAGCAAGTTTCCAGTTCCTTTAATTGCTCAGAGAGAGAAAAGCAGCTGTAAAAATGCAGAAGCTTCACCCGTCCTGCAGCACAGGGTGTGCCATCTGCACTGCCCGGCGGTCCAGGGCTGGCGGTGGCTGGGATGCTCTGTGCGGGCACAGCACCCTGCCCTCCGCTGCACACACCAGCCCTTCGGCTGGGAACAGCGCGTTCTGAGAGGCTGAAGAAAGAAATTACACAAGTCAGGGAGAATGAGGATATTTTTCCCCTTTTAATTGTTTGCTGCTTGGCTAGCTATTGATTACCTTTTTTGCAGAGTTGCTATTTGTTTCTCTTCGCAATATATTGGATTCTTGAGGCTTTTAATCAACTGTAATTGATTGTGATTACCACTAGCTGCTCTTGAGCCTGCCTGGCTTATTCCATGTGCTCAAAGCAGGAGTTGTCTCACTCCACGTGTGTACGGAGACGCCTGCATCCCTGCCTGCCTCCTTCCCCCGCCAAGCACCCAGCCAAACCCGAATTTTGGGACAAGCTACATCAGCCAAAGACGTCAGCAGAAATGAAGGCATTTCTCCTAAAAATTCCCAGTAGCTCTTCACTCCTTGCAGAGCTGACATCGTCATCCCAGCTTCCCTGTCTGCTTTTGAGGGGAATCCTGGAACTTCTGATTAAACTTTGCAACTGAGCCTTTCAAAACTTAACTGCTTGCTGAACTTGGAAATTTCAGCAGGTGTTCTGGTTGCAGCTGGAGCAATGCTGGGATAAGTCTTCTATTGGCTTAATGATTAATTGTATCCAGTGGAAAATTATTCCACAGGCACAACAATCAGCACTCAGTGTTTCCAAATGTTAGCTCCTTCTATAAATGGGTGTTAGCAAAAAGCAGATGGCAAAGATAATTCACTGTCTACTGTGCTATCCTCACCCATTGTCTGTGCCTATTGCTGCGAACTTCAGTCAGGCTCTGTTTACAGTTATCTCTTCAGCTGCTGGATATCGCGCTGTGACAAGCTGTGATTTATGGGTATTTTCTCTGCTCTTTTAATTACAAACTTGTTGTTCTGTGATTCAGTTTGAGATCAGAAAGGTATCTGCGAGGCTGAGAGACAGGGGTTAGTTTTGATGTTCTCAGAGCAGCGGTTTGCTGGTTCCACTCCTACCCAGGCAGACGCTGGGAAGGAGCAAACGCTGGAGGAGAAGGCTGACTTCCCCCAGGGCCAGTAACATTTGGACTTTCTGGCTTCTTAATCACCTGCTTTGGCCACCTGAGCAAAGGTTCAGCCACCCATTAACTGAGAGCACCAGAGGCACATAAATCGCCTGCGGTTCACTGAGACGTTCTCCCTTCTGTGACTGCAAGTGCCTTGCAATTCCAGAGCTAAATTTTGGGCTGATAAATGCTCCTTTTACAACATCGTAAGAGTCCTGTATAGATTACTCTGAAGTGAAGAGGCTTCCCCCCTTGGTATGTGACTGTCTGGCTAACCTGGCATCACCTCCCCCCTTCTGCCCACCCCTGCGCCCGTCTCTCAGGACCTTGCAGTTTGGATCTCAGCCTTTTGTCAGCATCCCACCTCTCAGTTCGGCACGCTGCCATCTCTCTCTGGAGTCCCTTGAGCCAGGGATTCTCTTGTTTAGGGTTCCGCTAAGGGTTTTCTGATTAAATTATTACTCCATCGCTTTTTCTGTTTGCTTTTCCCTGCAGACCATCTACCACACAAATGTTTCTGTAATCTGAAGACAAAGCTGTCCCTGCTAGCCGTTCCTTTGCCCCTCTGAGACACCGATCATTGAAAAAGCCCAAGCAACCTTAACACTGTCAGCTGTCGAGATGTCACGGAAATTTTGAAACGTGTCAACTCCTCTTTAGCTTGTGAGACAAGAAATCAGCTAGATAAAGGCTTAAAGGAAAGGAGAAGAAATCGTTCCCCAAACTAAACAATGCCAATTTTCTTCCCTGATACACGCAGAGCATCAGCACCGATAGAAGATTCTGCTTTCAACCGCTCCAGCGCAAAAACGTGCAGCTGCTTCGTGACTTTGATTTCTATGACAGCCTATTAAAGATTATCACTGCCATCTGTTCCCTCTGCTAGGTGAAGGGCTCGCTGGCTGACTGCGCTGCAGCGAGAACTCGCCCGAATGTGAACTCCGGCCGTGGAAGCTGTAATTAACCTTGGCCATGGGTGGCTTTAGCCTGCGGTGGGAGCCGATGGTCCCTGCAGGACACGCTGCCACGGGGAACCCGGCTGGCGCTCGTGCAGAGCGATGACCTCCCTCCAGGTCTGCTGAGCCACCCCACCAAACCCTAACGGGGACAGAGCTTCCCACTAAGTTTTCCAGGGTGGTTATCAGTCTCTGTTTAATACTGTACACCTGTAGAGTCCTTTCTTCCAAATGCTATTCCATTCCACGGAAGCCTGCTAATTTAACCTGTATTAGTGGAAAATCCTCCAGGATACCTTGTGCATACCGGCTGCAACTGGGGTTTAAGTGCCATTTAACTCCATGGGGTTTGAGACTGGTGTGGGGATCTTTCCAGGCTAACAGTCATGGGCAAGGCTTGACCTGGTCATTCTGAACATTGCCGAGTCCTCCTGGATCCTGTTATTCCTCGTGAATCAAGCTGTTTATGTCCCATCTGCTTGCCTGGCAGATCTGCCTGCTTTCTCCTAAAGGCATTGGGCGCTTGAAAGGAAACACAAGGTGTCACAGGGGGTCAAATCAGCAAAATTGAGAAATACATTTTCTTCTTCAAGAAAAAACCCCTTGCCATTTAAAAGAAAAGCAGAGCCCATCTGGGATGTGTGGAAGGGATGCGATGAAAGACATACGGTCACTTACCCCGAGCTCTGGGAAGGAGAAGCACTGAATGCTGTTCTCTCATGGACTTGAAAACATTAAAAAAAAAAAAAAGAAACCCCAACAACATCACAGCGAAGTTTCTGATCAAACCTGTTCCTTTTGGTACTCCAGCTGCAACTTTTTATGACGCAAAAGCATATCCTTCAGGAAATTCAGATTCGACCGCTCCTGAACATTGAACTCAAAGTCAAAATACAAGGTCTTCAAGTACACGTATATCACTGAGAGAGAGAAATGTCTCTCATCCTCAGAGCCAATACATAACTCTTTCTGAGGCCAAATAGCCTGCGTAGGATATCCCTCACTAGTGTAATGCAAATAGAAGCCTATTTTTGTATAGCATTAGGTCTTGGAGACAATCCAGAGGCAGCTATTACAATCCACACTGACTTCAGGCTGACTCACATCCTTAACTCATACACGCCATTGTCTTTATTCAGATTTCCCATTTACGTTGCAGGCATCTGACATCGGTTAATTACAGCTTTTTTTTTCAGCAAATATTTCTTTTGTTTCTCCCCTTTATATTTAGTACATTTATAAAGGGCTAAAGCAGGCATTAATGAAGATGCAAAAGTCTGCAGTAGCACTGGAGAGGAATGGAAAAAATTCTTCATATATGGTAAACAGAGGCTGGAAGCTGGGACCATCTCCTGCCCCGCTCCTGGCTGGAAGCTGGGATCATCCCCTGCCCAGCTCCTGCCACATCAACCTGCCACGAGTGCACGGCACAGCCCCCAGCCCGGGCGAGGAGCCAGCTCACGCCCAACAGAGACATTGCCGACCAGGATGAAAAAGCCATTATTGTTCCTTAGGGAAGAAATGGCATAAAATTAATTTTGACGTCAGAATTTGCCTCCAAGCTAGGATCTCCTTGGTTGCTTTGCCAAGGCTCATACGATCCAGGTCCCCATGGCTGGGGACCAGGCACCAAGGCAGCCTGGCTGTCAGAGGCTGAGCCCAGCCCAGCGGCAGGGTGTCACGGACACCACACATACGGCACGGTGTCACATCCGCCCAGGAACTGCCCAGAGATTTAAGAGGAGTGTGTCCGTGCATGGAGGAGACACAGCAGGGGTGCTCAGAGAGATCATTTTAATGCCTTAACAGAGCTTAGCTGAAAATAACGGCTTTCCTCTAGGCTTTTAAAGACATAACCTAGAGAACGGTAGACAGAAATGTATTTTTTATTACATTCTAGAAAATGGCTTTCTCTCACCAAAAATCGTATGGACTCATACAATTTTCTGTTGACAAACACCGTACAGCTTACTGCAGAGGACATCTCCAGTACGGGGCAAGTCTCATCCCTCCAGGATGGAGTGTGTGTTTGTGAGGAGGGATGCACTGAATAAGAGCTGGGGGTGGGAACGTCCCGAGGGGAAGGGAGAATCAATTCTTCCAAACGCTGCGCGGGTGCCGTTTACAAGCAATAAAGGGATCTGCCGGCTGCAGACACAACAGTGTGGGTCCCTAGAGAACGGGCGACCTAGCAGCCACCAGTCATAGCAGAAAGAAAAGATGATTAAAAGAGCAATTGCTACACGCAAAGCACATAATTGTGGAAAGGGTAATTTATAGACAAGCAAAATAACTCATTCCTGTTAACTCAGGTATACAAACTGATGGCATAACACCGCAGCAAGGGAGGGAAATGAATCACTTGCCAATTATACAGGTTTTGAAGCCCCAATCCACAGCATCCTTGGCTTGCCATGCAGCACCAGGGGAACTCTGTCCCCTCCTCTCACAGCCAAACACCGTTCCTCTGCACGAGGCGCCCTGTCCTCTGCGAGCCCCAAGGCAGATGCAGATGGGAAGCCTCAGCCTGCCAGATTTTATGCAAGACGTTTTATTTATACACTCTTCCTCCCTGATTATACCCTGCTTGAAATAGAGCAATGCTTTTTCTTTCCACCACTGTTCACAAGTCCTGTCTACTGGTAAATTTACACACAGACAGTGAAAAAAATTAAAGGGATAAAGATCTCCCTGGCTAAGCTGCGCAGTTGGGTTGTAGCTGGTGCTGAGCCTGTGTCTCGTGTCTAATGGCACAGGCCCATGCTCTGAAGGGACACACCGAACAGCATCATTCCACTTTCTTCAGTTTATTTTACCAAAGACAATTCCCATTTTATTTTGCCTCTTCTTCTGGGGCCAGTTCATAAAAGCAGAGAAATGAGAGAGCTTAAAGTAGAGGCGGAAATGTCGAAAAGTGCTGAATAAAGGCGGCGGCGTAAATCCGAGGGGAAATGGATTTAATGGTCTGATGCTGCACCGTGCCCAAAGCACAGGGCAGGAATAAGGACTCATCAGACCATAACTTTGGAGAATTGGCCAAAACCCGCTAGATTTAACAGATTACAGCAGATTACGCTAAATAGTGATGTATTTCTTTGGAGCTACATTTCACACATCTGGTTTCCAGCCTAACCACACAAACTGGCAGAGAGCTAATCTGGCCAACATAAGCGAGTTTAGGGGAACGCAAAGCACTGTTGATGTGTTGTAAGTCACAGACATTTGGGTACACGATGGTGCAAATTTATAACGACGTTTTCCCAACCTCAGGCCTTACACACTTGTTTCCATACCAGCCTCCCTTTTAAATCAAATGGCTGAGAACAGGAGAAGAGGCGAAGTGTCAGGGCAGTCCCCATCTGTGCAGATGAACAGAAAGTTTCAAAGAAGAAAATTTTGATGAAAACCAGAAATGAAAATTTATGAAGCTTTTCTTGCCTTCCATGTCAAAGAAATGATGTGTTTTCAAGAATTCATCGCTGGTATTTGTGAGCCCAAATACTTACAGGTAAGAAGAAAAGCATTGAAAAGTCCCCAGAAACACAGGCAGATAATAGAGCACCCCAATCTCTGATAGCCCTTACCCTTCCCTCCCTTGTCCAAGAAGTTTTATTCCAAAAGGAGAAAGGAAAACAGTACGGAAGGCAAGAAGATAAGTCAACAAAGACTCAGCAAAGAATTCAAATGGTGTGGCCAATGTGGCATTCAGAATAATAAATGGCTCATTCCACTTATCAACTGCACTTTTTATTATTATTATTATTATTTTTTAAGACTGGCTTCAGACTCTTTATTCAGTTACTCGGACCTATTGATGTGTCTTGTGCCCAATCAATACACTTTCCTAGAGAACATGGAGTAAAAATCCATACTCCTCCCGCTCAGCAGTAAAATCATGCAGGCTCAGTGCTCGGGTGCCTGAGTGATTGCTCTGCAGGTAGGATACTAAAGCTGTCAAGTGCAGAAGCTTGGGTAATAAAATAACTCGTTTCCTGCGTCCATCTGCACGTACCCCCTCTTGGCCACTGACCTGGAACATCATTTGCAGAACGCACGTGCAAAGCAAATTCCCAGGTGAGCTCCCAAAGACTCTGGGTCCTACTTGGAGATGTTTTTTGCTGGCAAAGTCATGCTAGCCCAGAAGATGTGATGTCAAGAGAGACCAGGGCTCACAATAAGAACCTTTGCAAACGTAACCCTTGAGCACAGGCACTGGGGAATACGTTACACCGATGGGAACCCAATTCCTCCTGCACGCCTTGGGCGCAGGCAGGTGCTCAGAAGGTCCCACCTCTTCACAGACAATGAGCCGGTGGCAGGGAGAGGTGACCACGGAGGACGTACGTCAAGGGAAAACGCGTTTCTGGAGAGAACAGCCTGGATCACCGCGCATTGCCTGGGGATCCGTTAACCCATCAGCAGCATCGGCCGCTGTGCTGCACCTGGGCAATCCCCAACACGCTCCTCGTGCCAGTGGCTGCGAACAGTACCCAGGGCACACATGGAATAATGAAAACATTGCAGTAAACCATCAAATAACCTATTCATGAAGGCAGCTCTATTTATCAGGCAGTGAAGAGTGTTTTCAGCAGGGCCTTCGCCACCAGAGACGGCATTAGCATCGCCAACGCCGGCCTCACTAATGTGCTGGAAGTTATTTGTTTTCTGCTAGCCCAGGCAGATGATGATGGCATTTATCACGTTTTTGCTCCTTGCCTAGCTGCAGGGCATGGGGCTAATTTAAATCAACCACCAAAAACTAGATGGAGAAAAAGTGATTTTCTCCATCAACATTTATTAACCACGCACCTCAGTTCTGGACCTGCTGGAAATTGCAGCAAAACCAGCACTCCTTCACATCACCTTCTGCACCACAGGGCTGGCAGGAACCTAATTGTGCCATGGCTCTGTAATTTTAATTCCTTCTCACGGGGAGGAAGCGGGGAAATGCTTTTTGCTGTGACTCCCTCTCTCCCCACCCTGAGTTTAGCAGATCAGAGAAGAGATAAAATTGGCTGCCTTTGAAACTTGCTGGGAAAAATACCCTGCAGTCACTTGCACAAGGATTTGCTAGCAACAGTGTACAGCCATTTCTCCATTTACTGCATTAGTGGATTATGTTATCTTTATATTGTTCAATATAAGGAGCCTGAGTGCTGCTTATAGGCTTCTACTGACTTATTTTATTGGGTTCCTCAAAGTACCTAAGCTACAACTGGTTGAGGAGTTCTGAGCCGCTGTCAGAAGTGACAATTTAATACTTTTGAGTCTTTTCAAAATACATTGTACTTATCTCAGCAACAGCAATAACGACAAGTCATCTGAATTTTCATTCCAAAACCCACAAGAACCAGTGCATAACAACATAGTATAACGCAGTTCGAGTCTCCTGAACATGGAAGGCAGATCTATAGTGACGCTCAATTCAGTGTGCCTCTGCTTTGCCGGTCAGGCCTAAAGCTGGGGTTTGTTGTTGGGTTTGGGGTTTTTGGGTTGTTGTTTGGTTGGGTTTTTTTGAAAGAAGAAAAAAAAAAAAGACTCTGAAGAGTTATACAATGTTTGTGGAGTGCACATAGAAACTCCTTCGAGACAGCTAGAGTCTAAGAAACAAAACAGGAATGGAATCAAATTTTGGCCTATCCTTATTTTTTCTTCTTTATAACAGAATTATAGATGGACTCTTTTTCCACTTCAACTTTTTCCTTGAATCAAACTGTCTCATCTTTTCTCTGTATTCCCTCGAGGCTGGCCCTCTTCATTTCAATGTCTGCTTATTCAAAAATTGGCCAGGCAGCCAAGCCTCGAAACGACTTTGCTCCAGGGAAAACCACCGAGAACGTTTGATATCTGTCTTGTTTGGATGCTCTTGCTCACCTGGTGAGCGGATCCCAACTCCTCTTTGAAGAGGCAGATGCCAGGCTGGCATGCTGGGAAGCTCCATTCCAGCACACGGTTTCATTAATCAGAGTTTATTAACCCATGAATAAGAAACTGGGTGATTAGAAACTTATGGAACCTGCCCCTGTGAAAATGATTGCCCTTGCTCCATCAGCAGGACGAGCAAGAGCCTTCGTGCATCAAATTTCCCTGTTTTATCAAGAAGGATAAAAAAGCAGAACTGCTCATTAGAGACAAACAATTTATAAGTTGGGTTTTTTTGTTTGTTTGTTTTGTTTTCCTTACAGCTCCAAACTACTTTTTAATTGGTTTGAGTTGATGCAAGGCATTTTTAAGTAATTTTTTTTAATATAGCCAAAGAGCTGGGGAAAAATATTTTGGTTGGAACAAAATGTTCGCTTTGGTGCAAAGTTTTTTTCTTTCCCAACTGCTTGGTTTTCAAACACACACAGAGATTAGAGTTATTTGTTTTATATTGTCAAACATACTGTTTCAAGTGTGTATATTTGTGACTGATTTTTTGAGATCAGATTTATTACAGAGTTAAAAACAATTTACATTAAAATGAAAATTGAGCTCATTCACCCCATTTTATGATCATTGTAATAACAGTCTATTCTGGATCATTTCTCGGTTTATATTCAGTACAAGAGCATTTTAATGAGTCTATTGCTGTGGATTTGAGTGACTTCATTGAAAGATGCTACTAAGCTGCATCTTCCTCTCTTTGGCTTTACTACGTTAATTTTCCTCTTTCTGTTGCTTTTCTTTAGCATTCCTATTCCATTTAAATGCGTGACTGTTAAACCCAGCCTATAGTGCTCGTGGAACCAAACCGCCCTCTCTCCGTGTCTGGTAGGAGATTTGCGTTTCGTTAGCAAACTCCAGCATTATTCTTCCCTCCCTGGCCCAGTGAACACAGGGAGGTGGTTTTCTAAGGAGCACGTCAATAATTGATCTTAAAAGGATTTATGCCTCTCTCAGTCATGCTTTCCCTGCCACGTTTACTCCAACATATGTCTGCAGTCTACAGGGGCAACACAAACAGATCAGCCGTCCACATGACTGCACTCGGGAGCTAAAAATAACCCGCTGAAGTGAATACATTAAGTTCTGTATGCAAAACGCCTTGTGTTAAGTGTCTGTTTGCTCTGCTGATAAAATGTGTGTTGAAATATCCGTGGCCTTGATGTCTCGTATTCACAGAATGGGGCTTTGGCAGCCAAAAATACCACCCACCACACACGCTTAAATAGCAGGCATATTAATCTGCTTAATTCTTCCATTCTCTGCTGTTTTGAAGGTCAGGTATTTCCCTACTATGCCTAAACAGCCTTCAAACTACAAAACAAAGAACAGTTAGAAGTAGAGAGTTAGGGCTTAGAGAGAAGTGTCTCTGAGTAGTCATTCAAATCCAAGAGGAAATTTCAATTAGATCATGCTTATTACTCCTTCAGGTTTGCTTTCTGCTAATCTTTGACCACTTGAGCACTGAGAACATAAAATAGTCTTTCTGCCCCTCCAAAAGGGAACTAATGGATGAGCTGGTGAGGAGGAGCTGAAGCTCCACATGCATCTGGAACTGTGTCTTTGCCGGAGCTAGAGGAAATGCAGTTAACTTTCTTCTCTTGCTGTTAGTAACTCATAACAGCTACTGAATTTGGTTATGGAGAAGAAGAAATACCAAACTAGCAGCTGCCTTCATTGCTGCTGACAGAAAACCTGGATGCACTCAACCTCAGGGGTTTGCCGGCAAGACGCCCGTGGGATTCTTTCAGCCGTGACTAGGAGCAGCCCGTGGCACCAGCCACCTTGGGACACTGTGCCAGCCTCCGTGCGGAGCAAACCACCTCCTCGCCTCCAGCCAGGCAGCTTTCCTGGGCATACCCATCACAGCGCTGGCCTTTCTGGTTCAGCGCAAAAGTCAACCATAAACCACTGTAACCACAAAGTAATTCTTTTAGTTCAGGAGCTTTGGACAATCCTTACTGTCAATATTTGCCGCTTTATCTAGTTTGATTACATCCTTTAATATTTTTCCAAAAGATCCGCTGGTTTAAACAAAGTTCACTAAGGCTGAATGCTTTGAGATTTTTTTTGTGCAAGTCCTTAAGCGTTTTCTCAATTTTCTCAGTATTTGGCTTCTTCTACAATTATTTACTTAGTCCAAAAATGGATGAGTATCCCGTGCACCTTTATGAACATACTCATGCATGTACTCAGATATATATATGTACACATTTAGTTATTCATATGCAATGAAAGTGCCTACATGTTCTCCAAGCACCTTTATTAATACCAAAGGTACTTGCAAAAGAATAAACACTGGCTATGGGTCTTGTATCTCCAGTAACCATAGTACCTGAATTCATATTATTTCACATTAGTATCCTCAAAACATTTCTGTAAAGCAAGGTAAAACTATTAGCCTTGCTTTATGGGAGGGAAGAGAGACAGGAGAGACAGACGCTCATCTTCCTCCATTCTGAGCTACCTTTATCTGGAAGCTGTGCATCTGCACAACACAGCTCCAGGCCATGAAAATCAACAAGCTTGAGTCCTCTGAGTGACAAACATTAGTAAAATTGCATTAAAATGAGAAAAAAAAATCCACAGGAATTTTTGCTGCAAAACCAGATACAACTTTGGGGGGTTTGTGAGCTTTTCGTTAAAGATGCAAAGAACTGCCTCCATGGCCAAGGGAAACAGAATTTGGCGCTTTCGTGTTGGCAGGAACTTATTCCTGAATGGCCATTTGTGCCATTCATCCATTGCCGTGGGAGCACAGAGCCAAGCCAACGCCAGCGCAGAAGAACCCCGCGAACACACGCGCTCTGTTGTCAGAACAACATTAGTATGAGCCGACACACTCCGCGGCACTCAGAGCTCCAAACAGAGCAAGCTGGAGGCGAACACAGCGGATTTCCCATTCTCCGAGATGTGCTGACAGGAAAGGAAAGGAAAAAAAAAAGGNGGGGGCAGAGCAGAAGAACGGGCTGAGCTGGTCTGACTGGCTTCTGGTTTGGAATATACTCCTATCTTGAAAATAATCTGTATTTTGTATAACCCTGAAGAGCAAGCTTGCTTCTTTCATAATGATAACTGATGAAATTCCTCCGTGGGAGGGAGGAGATGAGCATCATTACCTTTTCTATTAAGATAGCTCTGTCACGGGAACTCTTTCCCACAGAGAAACCTTACTGCCCTGGAACATGCGATCCTGTAAATTAAAAGAACCCCGACACCCGTACACAGCAAGGGCTGAGCGGGGCAGAGAACGGGTGGCGGTACCGACGTCAGCGCAACGCGTCAGCTGCTCATCTGAACCGATCACAGCCCCATCGGCACTGTCACCCAGGGGAGTGCACGGACACGCACCCCGCTCACTTTTCCCCAGGATTTAGTCTGAGAAGCTTCTCTTTTGGGCTGTCAGCAACTGTGACACACAGACACAAACCAGCAGAGACTGCTTTTGACAGCTCACATTAAAAGAAAGATGAGGTAAAATGGATTGAAATAAAATAAGGAATGAGGTGACAGAAGGGGCTTCATCTCATGGACAGGATTTTAGAGTGGGATGTCTGATAGCCTTCATTAATCAACATCTACAAATAGCAAAAAGCTTTCATTTGGTTCACACCACTGTTTTGTTTCTATTTATGCCCAAGAATTCACCTGAATGTGAACCAGGCTAGGAACCCGTATAGACCCAAAGGGAACACGCCGCACGCTCCCCTTCCCAGCCGCTCGCCACGGCCAAACCAGTTTGGGGCCACACGCTCCGGCCACGGGGCCCTTGGCTGCACTGGCATCCTCAGGAGAGCTGCGATATCGTTGGATGCCTCTGTATCAGAAACCAGATCAATTAACTCTGTTCAAAACATTTGTACTCAAGAGGAGGACTGCTGGGTTACAGAAAGCTTACAGGGCAAACCAGAAGTATTTCTGGAACACAAATAACATCTGCTATCAGAGTCAATTCTGGCTGTCTTTGGCTAACTTAGCCTGAAAGAAACCATCATCCCCCACCTGTTCAACAGGATCCCCATCTCCTCTGCTGTTCCCCAAATCAGGGATGGCTGCTTCTGCTGTGGCACTGGCAGAAGTGTCCTAAGCCGGTTCCCTAATTCTTCTAATTGATATTTCCATAATAAGCTTTTTGCAAGTGAGAGAATTCACATTAAGTAGCTTTTCTCGTCCAATATTCCTTCTCATTTTTCTTCCTTGTCTGTTACTAACATCTGTTGAACAAAATCGATAACAATAGGGGATCCATTACTGTCATTCCGGGGGTGCACCATCAATCCAGATGCTTCAGAGGTTAACATGAAAAATACTCTGATGTTCCAAAGGAAGGGACGCAAATGCTAAGTAGATATGCTTTATTCATAAAAAATTAATTTTTTATGGAAGCTGTGTGATAAGTGGTTATTGAACTTATTAGTACGTTTCGTACTTTTCTGCTTTGCGCATCGCTTTCTATTTATTTTTCTGTTGTTTACAGTCAAACCGTATTATCTGGTTGCATCACTCAGTCATCCTGTTAGCTGGCACCAGTCCAGTTTTATCCAGCAAGCATATTAATCTTGACAATGCACCTGGGGTTTCACTCATTCTTACTTGGGCTTTTAATAGACATGTCCCCATGCACTCAATTTATTACCTTGTTTATATCAAAGAGCAAACTGAAGAGCTGTGCACCCAAGTAAATCACCTCAATTATCAAACTCTGCTACTTGACCAAAGGCTTTAAACCACTATAAAGTTATACTTAAAACTCTCCACTCAACATACATGAAGATATCTTACTTTGCATCCCATAATACATGCCTACCCCAGAGAGGCAATACATTTATATGAGTTTATGTGCTTTTTATATTAGCAATCCTTTAGAAGTTCTTTGAGTAGACAGATACTCCACGTAAGAAAGAGTAAAGCAGGCTGTGGCTGTAACGACATCCTCAAGCGGACAATCCCCACTCAGTGGTTGACTGTTGCCGCCCCAGAAAGCATAGCTCTTGGCTAGCAGTATCCCAAAATAAGATAAATTTGGCTAGGACCTATAAGCATTTTAGACACATGAAGAATAAATAACAATCAGGCAAGTAGTTTATCACAGACATGTTAGTAAAGATGAACAAAACAAGGTACCGTAATGACTCAGATAAAATAAGCAATCCTGACAAGCCCCTGATAGTTTCTATACTTCTCCAAAGCCTTATGAGTCTCTTGGTTCTGCAAAATTAAACTAGAAATCTAAAAATCAGTAGCTTTATTCTAAGGGGTTTTTTTGCCTGGTATTCCCATTTCTGATCCAATTAGCAATACCTCAAAAACAATTTCTCTCTCCTGGCATTTCAAATCCCTACAGGAGAGCTGTCTGCTTCAGCAGGAGATGTAGCTCCAATGTGGGCAGAAGCCTGAAAGCCCGAGGACGTTGCAGAGATGAGGTCTGGCTGGAGTCAGACGTTGCTGACACCAGAGAGCATCCATTTTCATCGAAATCATGAGAGAGATGTCACACTTAATTCGTATAGAGCCAGGTGTCCTCAAAAACAGAAGATCAGGAATCAATGCAGTTATTAATGAGTATTGGAGAAAGAAGCCACCTGAACAGATGAATATGCTGAGAAAATCTGAGTGGAACTATTTAAACGAGCAACAGCAGCACAGGATTACAGCCCGCTGAGCATGTCAGCTACCAAGAGAACCAGCCATTTGCTGGTGTGCTTCAGAAACCTCCGTTAACGCCCTCCTCTACTCGCTGTCAATATTTAGACTCTTATCGGGCATCACCTCCTTATTCTGTTAACACTCTGAGAATTGGGAGGCAGATTTGGAACTGAAGCAGCCACATTTACTGGCACCTTCTCCAAATAACTGGCAAGCAAACTGACTTTCTGATGCGTATTTGCATTTCTACAAAGTTTTCTGTTTGGGTGGGCACAAGTTGGTTTTCCTCATTTTTGTGCAGGGTAACGTACCTCTCAAAGTCTCCCTGTATTGAGACAGCGAAGCTGATGAAGACACTATTATCCAACCAGTGACAAGAGCTACACCAGGAGAGATTTTAACTCTTTTAACATCATCCCCTGCTCTGCCTCTCATGCTGTAATTCATACAGGGGGGTGGGTGAGAGGTGCAGGGTTACGACTACTTTCATTTAAGATCACAACTACTTTAACAGATCACTTTCAAAAGACTCTCTTGGTACTGTTTGGTCATGATCACTCCATCTTCCTCATCTCAGGACACGGATCCAAGCCGGCAAATATTTGGGTTTATCATTACGTTAGTAAATTCCAGATTTTCGCATCTCCTGCTCCCGTGAAGGTGCCGAGACCGACACCAGCGCAAGTTCATTTTCTCCTTCAGTCTTTGCAGCCAAGCTTCTGGCTTCATCCCGACCGAAAGACACCACTCCCAAGGCCTTCTGCTCTGAGACCACCCACCATTTAGGTGTGTGCTTATACCCCACCGCAGCCCAGTTAAACACTTTCCTGAATTTTAGACCAGGGTCTGATTCAGAGCAGGCTGCAGAGGAAAAAAAAAAAAAAAAAAAGAGGTCTTTTTGACACGTTTTGAGCAATTTTACTGTTGCCACGAGGTGGTTTTTTCCTTTCCCATCCAGAGGATGAATTGTTCCATTTCAATCCAAAGGGATGTCATTAATTCAGGTGTCTGTGTTATAAATGTGTATTTTGCTGATATGTTCTCTGTGTCATTCAAAGCAAAGTCTCTCCCATCTTGTAGTTCTGCAGCACAACTATCACAGTCTGGAGCCAATGCACCATTGAGGAAAATAATTATCCAAAAAAGTAATTAAATTAATTGACCAGGGAAGTGATTCTGTGAGGCTGTGGGGATAATTAAAACTAACACATGTTTTGATGCATTTATAGCATAAATGCTCAGGGCCAAAATGTTAACTGGCGTATTTAGCTCCATTTTTCACCCAGCGCAGCCATCCAGGCATCCCCTTCCCTGCCCACCGGTGCAAATTGGAGTAATAAATACGTATAATGCACTTTTTTCTTCATGATAGTCACGTGAATGGGACTCACATTCTTGAGGCTCAAGAGGAACACGACTGAGATTTGCAAAACCATAAAGGCAGAAGAGAAGGTTGATGCAGAGTTATTCACCAAATCCCTCAAAAATAGAACTCACTGAAGCTGGCAGGGAGGATGTTTGAAACCGATAAAAGGAAGAGTTCTTGAATTGTCTGGTTTTAGTTAGTTTTTTAGAGCAGGTAGTGAACTGGAAACTGCTGCCAGGGGAGGCTACGAGGCCACAGCACGAAAAAGGAATTAGGTGGATTCATGGACAACGGGTCTGTAAACAGATACTGAAAGCAGCAGGCAGGGATGTACCCCAAAGCCTGGAGGTTAAAGAAAGAAATAGATTCTCTACCTCGTATACTTCTGTCCCTTGGTCTGTGGTGTCCCCTTGCTCTGCTCTGCATGGGGAGACCTGGGGCAAGACTTGAGGGCCCTGTGTCACCCATGAGATGTGCCACAGCTCCTGTGTGCGCCCTGGCGAGGCATCCTGGGATGGAGATCTCTGCCACGGCTTTGGGGAGGGTCAAAAGGCTCGTGCTCAGATGGCCACAAAGACATCAAGACCCGCTGAAAGCAAGTTTGCTTGTATGTACGTAAACTTGAAACAACAAACATCTGAACAGGAGAGAGATGGATGGACAGTCTTCATTGTTTCTTGTGGCATATTCTTCATCGTTTGGTTGATATTCCTGCAGTCCATTACAAACTTCATTAAATTTACTTGCCTCACAGGCATTTCTACCTCATAATCAGCCTCATTCCTGTCAAAGATGAATTGCTTAATGGGATAAGTTGATCCTATACAAATGGAGCTGCTTTGAACTTGCGTTGATAAGTAGTGTAACACTATGGCACCAGACAGAAGGTTTCTCTGTTGTTTATCTTTACAGCGATACGGCACGAAATAAAAATGGGTGCAACTTCACTTCCTCAGGCTGTACAGAGATTAGAGAATACTAGTCAAGTCAAATAAACAAAAGAAACTGAACTAGAACATTTAATAAAAGACTTTTAGTTCTTTGATGCCTGTATCTAATATTGATGTGTTGCAGCTACCAAGACATCATTTTCAAAACTTAGTATTTTCCAGTAGACCAAAACCAGGCTCCACAGCTTAACTCATTGTTTTAAACCATCTCTCGGTAGTTGTACCAAATCCTTTAGTTCATATTTTTGAGAAACAGCTCATAATAGCGCATATGTTTTATACCCGTTGTGACTTTATAGCCTCCAAACATCTCTCTGCTTCTGCCTTCCCTTCTCCAAAGGATAAAAACCTTCAGTACAGGGAAACACCTCGCCACCCTCCTTGGGCCAGAACAAGGTGCCCGAGAGCAGATCTCCGATCCCATCATTTTATTGTGTTGCCCGATGTCTTGGGAAGTTGCTTTTCATTCTGTGAGTCATCCCACTGAAATCAGACCGATGGGACTCTGTAGTATTGTGCCATGGTTGGAGAAACCTGAATCTATTCTATAATTACAGTAACTTTAATGCTTTAGTGCTGATGTGGGTGTAATCTCTTAATTAACACATATTTTAAAAAGCGCTTAATGCTTATGACAAAAAGCATGGAAACTTAATGCACTAACTCAATAACAGCATAACCTACTTTCCTCCAAATAAGAAAGCAGGGAATTATTAGACATCAATGCATCATTCGCTAATGAGTTGTAATTCTGTATTAATTTACCTACTCAAGGATTAGATATGAGAGATTTACAAAATATGTCAGAGATTGTGGTTCCAGAAAACTAGCTCAGTATCAGGGAAAAAGGGTATTAAATTTTTCTCTATGGTGCACCTGGAATAATTAATTAGATGGCATTTAAATAAAATTAATAAAAAATTAGATCTCAACTGACAAATTCCAATATTAGAAAGAGCACAGGTGTTTTGCCACTTCCATAGTTTGGGCTTTCCCTTTTGTTTCTGAAGCTATGACCCTAGAAATTTGTTGCCTATAATTTCCAGTTACTAACAGAGTTGCTGCTGCTACTCTGGCCTTTTTGAAAATAAACACTATGAATCTATTGTAACATCAGAAAAACTAAGGCTTAGGGAATTTTCTCTGCAAGGTCCATGATGGAAAAGCATTATTTTTTAATGAAGAGAGATGGTTCGAAGTTGCCTTCTTACGCTGCCTCCCTTT
This sequence comes from Aramus guarauna, assembly GCA_013400195.1. Lineage (NCBI taxonomy): Eukaryota > Metazoa > Chordata > Aves > Gruiformes > Aramidae > Aramus > Aramus guarauna. The sequence continues at coordinate 134,684 of VXBL01006851.1, forward strand.
TATTACCATAACAGTTGCAATCATGTATTTCACGTTCTCCTAATGCATACACTCAAGACTTATTTCTGGAAAAAGATAATAAGTAAATAATGGGGAGAAGAAAAACATAATAAAACCCAGGAGATAAGCCCCTGGGTTGGGGTTGGTCCCTGCGTATAGAGCAACGCACCGGCTCTGCAGTGAGGATCCCTTCTCCCCAACTCTCTCCACAGCACCCGTGCATGGACGCAACCTCCGCGTTGGTCCAACAATTAACACCTCTGATGGACAGAAATGCTGGCAGACGTTTATGAAAATAACAAGGCGGATTCAAAGACCCTGAAGTGATTTTGAGACCTGAAGGTCCATTTTCAGGAGGGACACGATGAAACTCCAGCAGAGCTGCTCTTGCTGTAAGGGAGAGTCCCATTACTTCTTCTGGTTTAGCTAGTGTAAAAACATACCGTATTAGCCCCTATAAATAGTTGATGTGCACATACAGCACGATTTCTAAGATGTGTGCTTAAATCCTCAAGGTTTATAGCTTTCAGAAGAAAGCTCTGATTTCTTTACCACCTGCTACCAATGTTTCCACAGCAGTAACACAGCGCTGATGCTCCTCAAATTCCCAAAGCATTTCCAGATTTAGACAGGAGATTGTGTAAAGTCTATGTAGTAGTCTCATATAGGTCTGAGTACGGGCTATTACTCAAAAGTCCTATCAACACCATCCTCATTTAAAAACTAACAACCAACCACAACTTATTTTCCACTAAAGCATCAAACTTATCTGCTTGAGATATCTGAGGGACTGTAGAACTATAGAAACAGAACATCAAAAGGATCTATACAATAACTGAAACAAGTACTTAAACCCACACATTTCAAGTAGGTCAGACTATGCATGTTTTCCTGCTTGTTATTTGCTGCTTTTAATACACTGTCTTGTCATCCCTGCTTACCTTGAAGCACAGATCGATAATTCCAGAGGGTTTTAAGCATTAGTTGGGCACTAGGAGAGAACTCCCTCATGCTGCCAAAGTTTCAGGTGTTCCTCTTCTATGTAATGCACTGTTTTGAACATTGACTGCTTTATGTTTCAGCTTCTATTTTTAGATTCCTTTAACCACATTGGGTTTCTGTCTTTGGGAAAGGACTGTGATGACATTAAAATACTGCACATTATCTCGAGTCTGTCATAACTCAGAAACATATCAAGGAGAAGTGTCAAAATGTTAATTTAGGAATAAGATTAGTAATTTATCTATTATATGTCCCCTTTCTGTTTTGCCAATTGCTATACACTCAGATTCATCTCCCACTTTTGATGTTTGACTTTTTCAAGATCTGCCTTATTATATCCTGCGCAAAGCAAATTTGAGTTTTGCGATTGTCTATTTTGTGTCAAATGTTTCTCCTTTAACATGCCCAATTAATTCCTCATCTTCCCTGCTTTTGAAACTGCCTTGAAAATAGCGTACATTTTGTATGAACTCAGTTGTGAGAAACCGTTAAATGCAAGCAACAAAAAATATCTTCGACGCAAATGAATTAAACTAAGTCTTAAAGCAGGTTACTTGAGCAAGACGACATAGAAATTCTCCCTACCGCTTTCGCTCAAACACTCGCTTCAGAAAACGGAGTTATGGGGATCTGTTAGGGGACACAGTTTTCTTAAAAAAAAAAAAAAGAAGTCACCCTGACGGGACTCATCCACATTTGTCCACCTCTTACATTCCCGAATGTCTTTGGAGGTGGAAATGCAAGCAGCATTAAGACTGCCAGCTTTAAAAAAAAATGACAAAAAGCAATTAAAGATTAGGATAAACAAACGAGAGGAACTGAAAGACCTGAATAAGAAAAACAACTTGCTGCTTCAACTGCAGCAAAATTAAGCACCCGCCCTGTTCTTGAAGTTTTGCTCCCTTCCCTGGAGCATTTTCCCTGTGAAATGCTGTAATCTCAACAGCTCCCGACACAGAAGAGTCAGTGGTACCGAGAGGAGGAATCAGGCAAATCCAGCGTCTCATGAATAGGAAAGCGGGATGCTGAGAGGTCTCAGGGTAGAAAAGCAAAGATGACATTCCTCACAGTTAGCAGAGGTGTCTTACTCTGCTGAAACTTGAAATAACCAAGAAGAAAGAGCTTTCATAAAAAGATCTTGCATATCTAGAATAGCTGCAACATCAGGAGGAAAAGTAGCACAAGAGACATGTGTTATTGTTGCCCAGGACTGTGAAGTATTTTTGTCCACACACCCAGAGCTGAGCACCTACTTCCATACATTAAATCCTAAATGAGACATACCCACATGAAGGATCTAATGATCTGCCCACACCACTTACTTCATTTGTCACTGCAGCAGAGGAAAAATTCCCCCCCAAACCCCAGAACACACAAGACCCTTTCTTCCTTTAACTCTCAGTTTCTGCACTGCCTTGGCAAACTCCTGCCTAGCGTAAGCCTAGAGCGACAATCGGGCTTTGTCTCAGCTCAGACTCCGGTTTTGTATCCGATGCATCAATTTCTGGCAAGGGATGTTTCTATAAAAGAATAAATGCTGACACCTGCAAGCATCAGCCTGGGGAGCGGTGCTGCTCTAACCACAGCGAGCTCCCGACAGCCCCGCAGCCACTAAGGCAAAACCCTTTGGGGGTCCCAGCCCCATCCCGCCCCGCGAGGGGCTGCACGCCCAGGCACCTCCCGCTCAGCCTGGGGGCTCTGAACGCTGCAGCAGCAGGCAGGGAAGATGGCACGAGTGTTTTAAGCAGGCTGTGAAATCATCTGAGGCCCATCTAGCTAAGACTATTTTCCTTTTCCTCTTTCTCCGCTTCATTTTTCCCCACAGAGACCAGCTTTGCTCCAGGAAAGGCAACACGAATCGTGCCACTCCACCGTGAAAGCGCTAGGTTAGATCAGGAAGATTTCATTATTTTTTTCATGCTAAGTCTCTCACTCGTCCCTCTGCCAACAGGCACCCAGGGAAGGGGTTGTGCATGCTGAGGACATGGGATGGGATGGGATGGGATGGGATGGGGGTCAGGGCTTGCAGCAGGAACATGCTGCTCACCTCACTGGGATGGTGAGAGGGACCATGCTGCTTTCCCCGTGGAGGTTTGGGAGCTCACCCCAAGCCCCTTCTCCATTTCCAGGAGGAATAAACTGCAGAGGGGAGGGCTGAGCCCCGCGGGGCTCCCAGCTGACGACCGAGGCTCAGCGTTTTATGCATCGCCAGCAGTAATAAAGTCAGTGCGCGGGCCAGATTATTTCCTCGCTTACATCTGTGCAAGCCCATTACCCTTTAGTGCAGTTGCACAGGCGTAACCAAGGGCAGAATGTGAAGACGACGCACCCGAACAAAGAATTGCCGCTGCCTCGTCCTTGCGGGTTAGCTGCACCGCTCCGCCGAGTGCATCTTTAATGCAAAGCTCGGGCAAACTCATAGGCAACAGAGAGGAGAAACACGCAAGCTGCCGAGACAATAAAATTTGATACTGAATTAAAAAAAAAAACAAAAAAAACCAACCAAAAAAAACCCCAATAAGTTTCAGCACAGGATTTGAAACAGTGGAAACAATCGCAATAATTGAGAAAATGTGTCCCAGGAAGGAGGCAACTCTTCCGCCCGCTTCTCGAGCAAAGCCCACAATGGCCACACAACAGCTGGACTCCCTTACAAGAAATGTCATAGAAAAGTACATAATCTTATAATCATTGCCTCTGTAAACAAGTCATAACGTCTCAATTACAGCGAGGGTCCCCTCGGCTCTGGTTGTCTGTATATAATATTGCTAATTTAAAAAACAGAAGAGATTCTCAGAAGTTCAGAGAATTACCCACCTCCCTGCAAGTAGAATCTAAATGGAGATTTCTGCACTACCCATCTGTTCATTTTATATAATACGTACACTTTTTTCAAGATTAGATTGTTTTCCTCATCTTTATAGAGATCTGCAGAGCTTTTGTAGGGATGATCTGGGCCATAGCCTCAAGCTGTAGTGAAAGATCCCCTGCATTGACAGAGCAGCCCCAATTATTATGCAAGTATTTAAACAAGAAGAAAGAAAAACCCCAAAATACCAATATTTCTTTTCCCAATTACAAGAATTATGGGTAACTCATATGAGGTTATCAAAGAAATAAAGAAAAAACATTTATTTCAGGTACAGAAGCGGGTCAGCCTTAATCCTGCCGCTCATTTGTCCATGTACCAGCTGCCGGCTCATTCCCAATTGAAGGGGCATGGCAAATCAGCACCCCCGTAAATGTGATGGATACGGAAAAGAACAAGCATATTTCCCGCGTTCTGCGCATGTGAATATTGGGTTTCAAGGAGGAAGAGAAATAACCCATTTGGGTGTTTTCAGCTCCCTGGCATAAAGCAGTTAGTGATGGTTTTTCATTTATTCACCTTCCAATGAAATAGGCCTGTGAACTTTTCTGACACAGGTAATGTTCACAACAAATGGAAAATAAAGTGATTACCGGGCAGGAGAATAAACCACACAAGCCCTTGCTCTGCCCGGACGCTGTGGAGCCCCACACCGAAAATTCTTTTCGGCTTTTGTGCAGCACATTGTAGCTGCAGAACGGAGCAAACCACCTCTGCAGCAGTCTGTCTTCCTTTAGTGATGGAAAGATGCACATCTGGAACATCAGGCAAGAGGCTGCATCCTCATAACCATCACTGAGATGGTCCCAGAAACAAGGAAATACAAATTTGGAGGCTTGTTTCATCCCATTGGAAAGGCTTCTTTCAGCTGGAAAAATATGTTTAGCAATTAAAAAGCGCCTGGTACCAATAGGCACCCTGAGGAAGAGCCGCTGCAGTCACATCAGGGACCTCGCTGCTTTTTCTCTACCCCATTTTCAGAGATCTGAGTATAAGCAGCTGGTGACAACTCCAACCACAGCAAAAACTTCCATTTCGGAGATGGCAAGATTTTCTTTTGAAAACTTTTCTGTCTCCTTTTGTCCTTTTTTTTCCCCCAGACTAAGTGTTTGAAACTTGTGAAGCCCAAATTCAAAAGCAAGAGTCACCAAAGAGACTTTAAACAGAAATAACGAATAAACAACTTCTTAACCTCAGACTCATCCTCCACCTAGACACAACATGTCATTCTGTAAGCCAAAAATTTCAGACTCTGAGTATTGCACTTTTATCTTCCACCATGACAACTTGAGCTTCTTCTAGCTGCTGTGTCCACGCTTCCCCCGCAAGTACGGAGGAGAGCGCTTTGCTTACTGCACGGCAGGCGAGGGAGGACACGCTTCCTCCCAGGAAAGAGGTGGGTTTGTTCCCACTTGGGGAGCCCCAGCCCAAGGCCCAGGGAAGCATCACACTCACAAATCCATGCTTCAGAAGCCTCAGGAGATGCACTGGCCATCGGGCAGCCATATGGCTCGCTAACACACCCTACGTCTCGAGGGCTATCCCGGTTTGGTTATCGCCACTGCCTGCATGGCACAGGAAAGGAGCAGAAGAGCTCCAGGAGATGCGGTGCAGGACTCTGCCAGGGGCACAGCAGTAGCACCGGAGAGGTTCTGCAGCAAGGAATTGCCTTTGGCAGAGAACGTAACCGAGGGGTTACGTCCAGGAAATGCGAGCTAAGACAGTTTCTCTCCAGCCACAGAGACATCCAGCCAGGGCTTCTTGCAGATGAGATGGCTTCGTGGTCAGTGCTTCCATTTCAAAGGGCTGAAGATCTCATAATACCACTATAAGCTTTTTCAGGTCTGATAAAAAAAGCAAGCAAATGTACTTTAAGTGAACAGATGCCTTTTTGTGTGCATTAAGACGGTGCATAAATGCCAAGGTTCTCCCTGTGCCTCCTCCTGGTTCTTAACCTGCAAATCCAAGACCGGCTGCGCTAGCTGCTCATTCCTTCTGTCATTGCCTACCCTTCTCCGTAGCAGAGAGGAGAAGATAGGAGCTGACAGTGTCTAGATTATTTATAAGGATTAACTCCCACGGGGCTCCCCCTGATGTGCAGCAAACACTTGTTATTATGCTATCCCATCCTAGTGAAAACCACTCGGAGCTGATGCAGTAATCAGTCGTCCACAGAAAAAGGTCCTTTAAAAAAAAAAAAAACAAACAAAAAAAACCAAACAAACCCAAAAAACCTAAAACAAACCCAAGCACACAAACAACAAGGTAGCTTGTGGTTTGCTTTCATTCCCCCGTGGCTCTCATTCCCTTTCCAGGTCTCGCTCGAATAGACTAGCAATAGCAAGAGTAGGTGCTTCTCAATAATATGAGACCACATCACAAAGCTTTGTGCACTTCTTCCAGGAACAGACTGTCCCTCCACACAGAGAACACGCTCAGAGTGTGGGCACATTCAAACAGGGATTTTTAGCTTTTGTATTGACCCTTCTTACAGAGTTTATCAGTATAATACCTCTAAAGCCGTAGCAGATGTTTTAGTGTAACCACTGTAACCTTTCCAGAGGTTGAGTTAAGGTGAAGTCTCGCACTAGTGGGAAATTCTGGGCACCTTATCTGAATCATCCCATCAACAGGCAACCCCAGGCTGCCAACCCAAACACATTTTAAAAGCTAATCAGTGCCAAATGAGGTGGATAATATGGTGGATATTCCCTGGACATTTCCTAAGTCATTGCTGCATGTCAGAGGGAAGCGGGGTGTAAAGGGCAACACCTGAGCTGGTGTCTGAGGAACAGGCAGATTGCTTCGCAGATCCCACCCGTTGCTCACACTTGACCTTAGCTGCAAATTAGGAGCAGCCAAACGGACCCTCAGTCGGGCTTGTCACAGCAGCCACAGCCACCGGCAGGCACGTGGCCGCTCCGGGCGTCAGCATCTCCCTGCTCCAGGTATGCAGAGTCCCGGGCACCAGGGTCCTCAGCGGCACCAAGTCAGGGGTGCGGTACCAGGGTCATTGGTGGATGAAAACTGGCCTGGGCACACGGGGTGACGCAATGGTCCGTTCTGGTTTTGGACACACCGAAATCCCTGGGGAAGAAAAGGATCGCACTTGGCTACTGAGAGAAAAAGCAGCTTTCCTTTCCAGAAATGAGAGAAGAGTGCAGCTGTGCTCCCCCAGCTTGGGGAAGAACATTTCCACCAGGCCTGACCTCGCAGCACAGCACAAGCAAAGGGTTAAGACCATCTGCAAATATCGCAGCAGGGAGAACGCTATACAGCACCCCGTAATTTGCAGGAAACGCCATTAATGCTAAAACAATAACCCTCTGCACATAGACTCCCACACAACCCTGCCCAGCACCGCGCCACGGAGGGCTCAGCAGCTTCTGCATTCGCAGTCGATGTAGGTGGGTTGAAAGAAAGAGAAACACGTTCGTTTTCCGATGAAAAGCTCCAGCAGCCAAAGGAAAGACGTGAGAGTCCATGGTGGTGAGCCCTGCAGGGCATGGAGCAAGGGGCGTTACGAAGGCAATGGATCGGGCACCGCTTCCAGCTACTGATCCGTTCCAGGATCTGGCTAATTACCCTTATTTCACCTCAAATTTTAAGTTCCATTTAATTCAGTTTACATTCCAGTGCAGATCTTTGAAAAGCAAGCAAGCAGGAGGCTGGGGACCCCAGGAGAGCGCAGCGAGGTGCTGTGTGGGAAGAAACCCTTGCTCCCGGCCGCCTCGGGAGGATGGGGCTCCCAGACCAAAACACATCCCCCAGAAACGCCTCCCCTTGGTACCTACAGCCGTTCTTCACCCAAGGCCCATCTCAGCCACAATGGTAACACTGAACTAGTTGGTACTGGAGCGAGGTACCGATGGACACAGCTCGCACTGGGTGTACTGGCTCAGCACGAGGACCAGCGTATCTCCACCACGGCCCATTTCATACTGGTTCCTGTTACCCTCACCATTACAGTAGGAGATTGTCTGCCAAAAGAGCATTTAGCACCATGACTAATCTCTTCCTCTGATGGTGCTCTCAGCCCCACAGGGGAGTAGCTCCAGGGGAGAGTTTCATCTTGTTACAGGCTTTTCTACAAAATAGGTATGTGCAAAACCAAAGTAAAATCCAAGAGTCATGGGTGTTGCTGCCTCGCTGGCTGTTATGTGCTTGCATGGTTTGCTCCTGACTTGTGATTTCTTTTGCATTAGTAAGTCCACTCCTGAGAAACACTATTTAACTAAATTATATTTTGGGCTTTATTTTCCCTGCTGTAGAAGGATATAAACCCAAAAGTATGCCCAATGATTAATATTTTCCCAAACTTTTATGTAAAAGCATCCCAGCAGACAAACGCCACAAATAATTCTTGTGTTTCCAGAGAAAATCAATGTCCTTATCACCAGCAAATGGTAGCTGCAGTTATGAATATTTAACATACAGTGTTGCTATGAGTTTAGAAATGCCTTGTATACCCCCAACCCAGCCCTGTAATAAACCCTATGGTCTTGCAGGATTTTTTTTTTTTTAATAAAAAGAAATAAAAAACATTAAAGCTAAGTCATTAAGTGCTGGAAGTAGTCGAGAATGCCAAATGCAACCCGTCAGTATAACCCAGCCGTAAGTCAGGGCCACTTCCTAATGCATTTCAAATTTATTCTTTTTGCGCGATAAAACCATAAAATGTTCTTTGCATTGCTAAATAAACAGCAAGCACGGTTCCCTTTAGGATGATACTAGTACTCAAGAACTGAGCCAAAGAATAAGCCAAAACCAAGGGCAGGCCCATCCTTGCACGCGTAACTGCCGTTGTCGTTGCCGCAGCACATCCAGGAGAGCAAGTCACCATGGTTTTCCCGGATTTGGCATAACCAAATAGCTTTTTTGCCAATGAGATATTCTAGAAGTGCCTGGCTGCTGGTGTTCATCTGTTCCCTCTAAACCCTCCAAGTTTACAGAAACACGGAAAACAAACCAATAAACCAACCTCCTCCAGGCTCAGGAAATGTTTTACAGCTCATTCTAACGCAGTTCCAGGAATGAAGGTTTCTGGGTTTGTTTCCCCAAAATGTTTTAGAAGCCTCTCAAATCTATAAAATTACTTAAAAAAACCCTTCTATTTTTCCTTTAGGAAGAGAGAGCTGCCTGATCCACCCATGCAAACTTGTTGAGGTCCTGGGGTGAATATATTTGAATGAGTTATTTTTGGTGTTCTTCATAAGAGATGCTGGACTTTATAAATAGGTTATATGATTTTTTGGATTGCATACTGCCATTTCCAATGGAGATCACCCAAAGCCCCGCCATTTGCTGGGTAGGAAGGGATGTGAATAAATACTAAATGTTAAAGTTTCCCTTAGGTAAATGACTTGTATGCAAAAATAACATGGGGAGCTGTCAATAAAATCATCCACAGAGTCTGTCAAATAGAAGAGTAATTATGGCTTCTGCTTGTTAGCAATAAAATGATACATTAGCTGAGCTTACACAAAACACAAACACCTTCTGATTTCATTGAAGATTAATGCTAATGTGCCAAATTGCCAGACTAAACTTAATTGCTCTTTTTTATCTTCATTAAATGATAAGCAGCAGCCACAGAAGTGGTTCTGGTGACCTTGGATTTACATAGACCTTCAGTCACAGGAAAATCTATTGCTTTTATTTCTAACTCGGTGAGTTCACTGGGGGCCGCAGCATCCCATGTCCCCTTCCCAGTTCAAGCCCGCTCTGCAGAGCCCGGCTCTGGGGTTCAAGCCTCATGGAAAACACCCGAACCCCCACGGTCCAGGAGAACTACCTTTGCCTCTGTGTGACAACCTAAAACTGAAGTTTTTACTTCTTCAGAGATGATGTGGTTCCTTTTCCTTCCCTCTGTGTTTTGCAACAATATATTTGCAGAAGAAAAAATATCACCCAGCTACTTCCCATCTCCATGGCAACATCTTGCTCGGGCTCCAATTGATAAATACTTTGCAAAACCCTGCTACTGTAGGTTAGTTGTTTGCAAAAATTATGCACTATCACTCACAAATAACTTGATAATATTTGAAATGTTCTCTGGGTGAAGAGTAATGGTCTGATTTTAGCCCTTGTACATCTGAGCTTCCTTCGTTTTGCCCGTGGTTTTCCAGAGAGCAAGTAATTGCAGCCACAGTTTAATCCATTTTGGTGTCCAAGCGGTGCATTTGCAGGGTGCTGTCAGGTATCTCAATAACTAAATGGCTTCACACGAGACCGCAGGAGAAGGGAGAGTACAAGGTCCCACTTACAACCACGTGCAGTTTCACTTAGAGAAAGCTGCTGTTGCACATCTGTCCACATCTGCTCCTCCCACCCCATCCCTTCCTCCGTAAGCCTGCCTCTACAACCACAGAGAGGAGAGGGAGCAAAGAAACGTCCTTGCTCATCTCCTGGGGTGAAACCCTGGGTGGGACTGAGCAGAGACACCAGGGGAGAAGGGCAGGTTTCCACATTTGTGTTCTCCTGCACAGTAAGGAAAGGGGCAGAACCACTTTGCCCAAATGAACTGGAAGTCCCTGTCCAAAGCTGTGGCCTTCCTCCTCCTCCTCAACTCTTCTTCAGTGGAATTTCCCTTAACTTGTGCCGCACCGAGTCAGCAGGATCGCACAGTCCCTGCTGGAAGGGCCCTCCAGGCAAAGTTCAAATGACCAATTAGTGTCTCTATGTACTTTTAAGCTGCTTTCCCAGGTGCAAAGGCTGAGTCAGTAACCTTTAAAAAAGCAAAGCTTATCGTGGGATGTTTGCAACTGCATCCTCAGACATCGCTGCCTGGTGATGGGAGCGTGTTGCTGGGGCTTGCTGTCTCATGCCATCAGTATTTTAAGACCCCTCCAACATACAAAACAGATCCTGACCTGGGGTGAACTGGCCAGGCCAAGACATAGAATCACCCCAGAAAGTAACGCTGGTTTGAACCAAGCCTCCGGCTGCCCGCTGGTCCCTACAGCCTGCACAGCCGGTCAGGGCAAGTGTCCAACGCTTCAGCTGCCAGACCAACCCTGCACGGCACAGCCCAGGTAAAGCATCTCGGGAAGAACGTGAGATATTCATGGAACCAGGACATTAGTCAGCTTGGGCTGCCTTATGGGATGCCCAGGAGGTGACAGGCAACCAAGTACTTTCCTCTGTATCGATGAGTGCCGACAGAGCAGATCCTTCAGGAAAGCATTAGATCTGGACCTGAAGACATCCAGGGAAGGGAGGAGCTTGCCAAATTTTCCCAGTACTTAATGATACTCGAGGTTCACAATTTCTCCCTTGTTAATTGGATTTTTCTGGCTTCAGCTCAAAGCTATTGGGTCTTTTTGTGCCTTTCTCTGAAGAAAAAGCCTTTCAGTACCTGGAGCTTCCTCCCTGCAAAGGTACTTATCCACTGAAATTAAGTTACAAGCTTCTTTTTGATAAGATAAACAGACTGAGCTCCTTAAGTCTATCACTGTAAAATATTCTCACCAGTGCTTAATCATTCTTTATTAATCTTTTCAGCTTGGTGACATGGCAGCAGAAAGGTAAAAAAAAAAAATCAGGAAACAAGCAGAAAAAAAAGAAAGCCTCACTACAGGAGATAAAGGGATATGCTATTGGAGGGAGTGAATAGTCCAGGATTTCATCAAAGATGCTAAAGTCATTATACAACTATGGTACAAAATTACTCCAAAGACCTTACCGACATGTAACACCGCTACCCTGAGCGGGGAAAGGCGAAGTGAGCCGAGGGGAAGCTGCCTAATGCTGGTCTGCGATAAATGTACATGTTCTGTATTTCTTAAAGCATCTGAGACAGGGACTTGGAGTCAGACTGATAAGGTGGGCTGTCCTTTCAGTCAAGGATGTCAACATGGATTTCAACATGTTCTTACAAAATCCCTTACAGATGCACATCAGACACCAGAGGAAAAGGCAGATCTCTATCACAGCGCTTGTGAACCTGCATCAGGGACTACTTCAAAGATTAGTTTATAATGAACATAAACTAGGCTTAAATTAGGCGGTGCGAACCAGATAGCTGGGACTTCTACACATTATATTTATGGATTTACAGGTTTATTTGCAGTATGCAAGTCACCAAGTGCTCCCAGGATAGACTAAGCCCCCTGAGACCACGCTAGTGATTCCCAGAGCTGCGTGCTCACGCGCAGCACGTTCCTCTGCTCACAATCGCAGTGCCAGGGCAACCACAAGACGGGCACTGACGAGTGCCAGCACCCAAGGAGCACCGGTGGCACAGCAGCCCAGCACCCAAGCGGCTCCTTTCCCAGCCCAGGGAAACCTGCAGCAGGATCCCTAGCACTCCTTAGGAACACCCTGCCATTGAAAACATGAAGAATACATTTTGGTCCAAAAAGATCATTATTTTTTAAATTCTCATCACAAACAGCCACCCGGTAGTTTCTCTGAGACTGAAAATCAGAACTGGTTCCATGAACAGAGACGTTTACGGGACTGTGCAGATGCCGAATTGTGCCCGAAGAGCACGTCGGGAACTGAAGAGCAGATTCATTCGTGTTCCCCCCCCCGTCACCGGGAGCCCCGGACCACACCGAGAAGAGCAAAATGTCTGGTCACACCACACTGTCCCCATTTACACCATCATTCCTGCTAGTTATGACATAGCAATAATTGCTCTGCTACGACGGTGAGCATTAATGCTCTTTTTTGCATATTTTACAGGTGCAGTATAGAAATCATACAGGTCGTCTTTTGGTATCTTCTAAAAATCCTTGCTCCTGACTTTTAATAGGTAGCAATAGTTAAAACTTGCAATTCTCATTTCATTTTTGAAAAACTAGTTCAGTTAAATATGACACTGACAATGACAGTGTCATTTGTTATACTACTGACCCTTTCACTTTATTCACTTATAATGTAATTGTCAGTTAAATTTGATCAAATATGTCTGAATTGAAGCCATTTACCTTAAAAATAATACATCTTTTCCCTTTTATTCCCTGTATTGTGGCAGGTGTTACTCGATAATTCAATCAGTGCCTGCAGAAAGCTGCTGTTTAATTAATAAGAAAATGGCTAGCTGCATAAAGGGGAAAAAAAACCCAGGCATAGATGAAAATCCCTGATGAGAAACCATGGATCCTTTCAAGAACTATAAGATTCAGACATTCTCATTTGCAGTGTTGCTGGATTAAGAAGAACCGGACCTCCACGGGGATGGCAGCAACCGCCCGGCGCAGCTTTAGGCACTCGAGGCACCACCAAAGCGATGGGATTCGCTTTGCCCGATACCTCCGGATCTGCGATAGCAGTCGGCTCAGGCTGCCAGGTTCTCCTTAATCCAGCTCCTCCCCACACCACATTTGCGGCTGCAAAACGATGAATAATGTTGCTTTCGCTTGGAAATTCAGTGTTTACAAACCGAGAAATTCACTTGTACACTGTCCAGCCTTGGCAGCCCGCGTCGTCACGGGGCTCAGGAAAAGTCCCGCACTGCTGGGGGGATGTTCTGAGAATTGTTGATGCTTCACAGCTCATGAATTGGAGAAATATATCTGACTGATGAAATGGATTTTTTTTTTCCTGATTAGTATATTGTAATTAATTCTCTGAAGAATCCTTGCTTAGGAACTTTATTAAATCCCATTAAGACTAATGAATTGTTGTTGTTTCCTAATTATATAGTTGTTTCTAGTTTAATGAACTGTATATTAACAGACTTATAGAACGGACATTTTACTTTTAAGATGGAAATACTTTAAATAAGAGACATATATTCTTGCTAACAGCATCAGTTGTCAGTTACAGTCTTTCTAATGAATCTCTTGGAAAATACTGTGCTTTTGAATACGGATTTTGCTTATATTGTCAGCTAAAGAGGCAAACCAAAAAACCATGTTCTGATGCTTTATGTAAAGCAGATACTTTTGCTCCTGTCAATGTATTTCTCATTGCAAAACAAGACCTCCAGGGCTGCACAACTAGCTGACCATTTCCGACTCAACTGATACCATAAAGGACAAGTAGTACAGTGCAGGATGGGTGCCCATGGTGCTGTGAAATAGCTTTCAGTGCCACGGCGAGGGGCTAAAAGGCCCCAGAAGTTCTTTAGATCGGTTTTGGTCACTACCGTGCAGCGGGTGAGATGCACACACCACTCCATGAACAAAACCCGACAGGCGCAGGGAGAAAAGACAAGGACCCTGTTCAGCACCAGCAGAGATCGCAGCGTTGCCCCACGGGAGAGTTCAGTAACACGCTCCAGGCAGTTTACCACGTCCTGGCAATGCGACACAGAATCATGGAATTGTTTTGGTTGGAGAAGACCTTTAAGATCATCGAGTCCAACTGTTAACCCAGCACTGCCGAGCCCAACCGCGAAACCACGTCCCTAAGCACCACCCGCCGCATCCAGAACACACCCGTCAATCGGGCCAATACACGTTTATTTTATTGTCCTCACTAAAAACGCTTTTTCAAGAAACTTTGCAGCCACTCAAAAGCTGTATGGAATTTTCTCCCGCGGGCATGAACTGGCTTTAAGGCTGGCACCTAATGCAAAGGCTCCCCGGGCACTTCTGTCCCAGTTTGCCCCCAGAGCTCCTCAGCCCGCACAGATCAGCTTAACACGAGGGGGTCTGGGCTTCATTAATCCCCTTCAGCCTCCCCAAGGCACGTGTCCTTCCACCACCGACCCGAGGAGCTGCCCGTTACCTGAACGAGCTGAAGCCGTCTCCGAGCCGTGAAGCTGCTGCACCTCGCTCAGGAGCTGGGAGCTCTGACGTCTCGCTGCAGGGTCAAAGTCGGTGTCCAGGGCTGGAATAAAGGACAAAAAGGTCGGAAATCCTGTCCTTGTCCTGGCCCCATGAGTCTGTTCTCCAATGAACTGGTCTAACAGAGTCGGGGGTACGCTCAGACCTGCCAGCAGCTGGCACAGCCATACCTACAGCTGGTTTTATCCAAAGAAGTAAACACGGGTTCTCTGCAAAGATCTCCTGAACTTTTCCTGAGGATATTTTGTAGGGCAAAATAGATATACGCCTAAAATAGGAGCTGCTTAAAAAGTAAGAATTGCTATTGCTTAAAAAAAAAAAAAGTCATCATCTTGAATGCTAATACAGATAATCTTCAACACACTGCAGCCACACCACAGATTAATTTCAGTACAGAGATTATGTTAATATACAAAAAAAAGAAGTTGTGATATTGAGTTAGATCAAAGATTTTTCATTTTAGTCACTGTCTTTGGCACCAGCCAGTAATGCCTGTTTCAAAGTAAAGCCAAAGGCCTCTATAATGCAGTGAGCTGAACAGTAATTACTACAGGGAAAGGCATAAAGTTTAGACCAGAGTGTTGCTTGATCTTGATCTGACATTAGTTGCTCAAAGTAACGGGTGTTGGTGAGGAACGAGAAACTCCTTGCAGGGCCAGGATGGCTCCTGGCAAAGACTTAGGTCGTCTTGTTTCCTAACCTGGGGACAAAACGAGGCGGTGGGTCCTGGTTTCACAGCCCGCGCGGCACAGACCACTCCGGTCGCACACAGAGTCAAGTTACTGCTTTTTGGGTTTTGTTTTTCGTTTTTTTGTGTTGGTTTTTGGGTTTCGCTACGGTTAAACCCCACCGAGATAACAGCGAGGGGGGAGGCGCAGGAGAGGGTGCGAGGCAGGTTCACGTGCTGTCGGCAGAAGCTCTCAGCATCCTTCTGCTGCCTCTGACGGGTGTTTACTCAAAAAGCTGTGAACCGTTTAAGCCTTCTGTACTCTGACTAGGAGATGCAATCAGACGGGAAGGGAAGCGCTTCCAGAAGAGAGCCATTGTGGATGTAATGCATAAAACTAGCAAACGCTTTTAGGAGCATTGCTCCAGCTGCCCCAGCATACCCAGCCATTCAAGGACGCCTAACCAGGGACGTGCCGGTGGGATGTGTCCCGGCCGGTCCACTGCAGAGTCCTCACTGTAGCAAAGCATCCTCGCTGCTGCAGCCTGGCAGAACCCACAGCTCATCAGCCATCGAGCACAACATCTCCTACCTTCACCACGGACTTCCCAGGCTGTTGCAGAGACGCTCCCCCAGGCAGAAAGCTGCCGCCCCCAGCTCGCAGGCAGCCGTATCACGGTTGCTGACTTTTCTTTTGCTCTGCCTTCCCTGCACACTCTCCAGAACAGCTACAGTTCCGGCCAGGACCGTAACTCTCGGGTGAAGGCACTACGTAACTGTACTGCCCGGGACTCTGTTTTCGCCCGCCTGTTCCCTGCAGCAGAGCTGGGTGGGGAGGACGAAAGGCAGCCCCATCCCCTGACCCAGCCGGAGCCTGCGGGCACCCAGCCACCCCCCTGCCACGCACACGGCAGAAAGTCCCCGTCTGCTCCCTTTCCATGCAAGATAAATACGCGTAGCCCGAACAAGCACATTATGGATAGAAACATTAAGCTTTATAGGTACACTATAGCTGAATGAATTAAGCTTGATAGTCCCTCGGGAGGCTGATCTACAACTAGACCCATATATCACCTTCTCCTGCACTTTACCCACCTCTTTCTCTCCCAGCAAAAAAACCCAGAGATTTTTCTCCTATTTCTACAGTCTCCCAAAGGCATGGCAGCTCTTTGCCTTAATACACTGGTGTTTGGAAGGGAAAGCGAAGCCTATTTCCAGGCACCCTGGCCATAACTTCCAGTCCATTCCCCGTGGGCTCCCCAGGACGGCTCCCGGCTGGCACCGAGCCCCCAGCAGACACGGAGCCCCCGGCATTGCTGGCACAGACCATGCCTCTGCTTCCCCAGCACACAAGCTGACTTTTCATTTAAGCCTATCTAGTTAAAACTAATACCTTCCTACAAACTTTTCTGTCAAAGACTTCGATGATGCATCCCCCATCTTTTAAGAATGGAAATAAAAATCCAAGAAGCCTCTTCTTGCTAAAGGAAAAGTTTGAAAGTACCTTAAAGAACCCTTGAACGAGGAGCCCGTCCCCACTCCTTGGGAACCTCAGCCACCATCCCACGGTTAGAGGGAAAACCTGCAGCAGGGACAGACGATGCTTTTGTAAGTGCCTGGGGAGGAGCAGCTGGGGGGGGGTGATCACCAACCTGCCGCAGGTGAGCCCCTGCCCGCCCGGGGGAGCTTCCCACCCCCGCAGGGCTCTGCGGGGACGACCGGGTGCCCGAGAGCTTCAGAAATCAATCTTGCTTCAAATAAAGAGCAGGGAAATGTCGACTGTGGGAGAACCCTAACAAACTACAGAACAATCACTTGACAATATTGGTTAACGATATTTAACACGGGCTCTGGCTAATTACAAATGAGCCTTTCTGCTCAGGCACAGCTTCGCTCCAACCAGACCTCACCTGGGGGAGATAACACCGGTCCTGTTACAAAGAATGCAGACGGGTACCTGGACAGGGGTGGGACACATGCCGATTTCTGCATTTGCCATTTCGTAAGGGATTAAATGCCGCTGGGGATTAAATGCAATGTTTTGTCACGAAGTCACAGCACAGGTACGTGTTATTACCTTGCTTCGACAGTAGCAGAAGCAACATTTCGAGGCTGAGTGGGAGACAGTGAAGAAATGCACAAAAGACCTAATTCTCTGCTGCTCCCTCGCTCGTGTGCTTGTTCCTGCCAAGTCTGGCTGCAGCCATTTGATGTCTTTGCATTTACACCCTCCTCCAGCTTCCCGCCTTGTTTTTTTGCCAATCAATACAAAGGCAAATTGCAGCCAACATCCCACTGTTACAGTTTTGCCCTGGCTGCAAGGACAAGACTTCATTATAGCAAGAATAATCTATACGTTATAACTTTCCCATATTTTTCTCCCAGGAAAAGCACAAGGGGAATCTTGCTTTCAAGAGGCAATGGTATTTTCTTCCGATTTTTCTTTTTGGAAGGCTCCATCAGTATTTGCTTTGCAATATGTAAGTTTGTTGCTGCTCCACATTGCTCAGAAGCATTATGAGTTTTAATTAGCAGGTTTTCAGTCTTTCTGACTCATTATAATAACAGACAAGAAATTACAGTTAAATTAATAAATCAAGTTTCTCTCCTAAATGGCTGTTGGGCAGAACTCAGAATGTTTTTAAGATGTGTAATTATGTTCAAGGATCTTGTCAATCATTATATCAACATGAATCTCACGGAGACTTTTGGAATCCACAGAAAGCTCTGACTGGGCTCAGGACAAGCGTTACGTTACTATCTTCTCCTCCAGCCTGCGTGCGTGCTTCTGTGTGCTCCAGTGCTTTTCTACAACGCACAGAAAACCCGCGCTGGTCCCAATCCTGAACATCCTCAGGTAAGCCTTACTAGGAGCAAGGCTGAGCCCAACCCAGCCTTGCAGAGGGGCTGTGTCCAGCCGGAGCCCCTGCCTCAGCCCACGAGAAACCCACGGCTCCTTCGGACGAGAGGGAAGAGTTTTCCCCAGCCACCCCGTCGGCACGTCGGCTGCTGCCCTACTTCCAGCACCGCAGGGAACAGCAAGGCGGCACAATCCAGGCGGCTTCTTGTCAGCAACCCACCGAATAAATAAAAAAAGCCCCGCTGCGTTATCCTGGAGATGACCAAGCAGAAAAATTCTTTGTTACTTGAATCCCCAGTTCAAAACAAACGCTGAGCTGTAATGGCATTTGAGACTCGAGCGTCTTGCCACCGCTTGCCAAAGGAATCTTGTTTGGAGAAGACAGAGAATCATTGGGAAATGGAAAGAGTATAAAAGTCATGAACACATGAACCTTTAAGTGTTTGGTCATTGTTAAAAGTCTGACTATTAAACATGGTTGCTTCTCCAAACATTCCTCCATCAGGTACAGGTCCTTTTTTTTTTTTTCTTTTTTTTCTTTGCCGTTAGCTCTAACAGAATAACCAAATACAGGCAAAACTGAGCAGTTTCTGTGACAACTGTCTATCGCACACTCTACAGCACACGCGGCTTCTCACTGTTACTGTTTTGCATTATTTACAAAGCGCAGCTCCAAACAATTTGCTTAATAAGTGTGACCAAAAGAATAACAACTTCCTAGTTTTGAAAACACAACATTTGCTGTCCTCTTCGGTGACATACATGGGCTGGAACGGGAAGGAGCGGAGGACTTGCTTTTCTCCCACTTGTTTACCATCCTCCAGCAATGCCTGATGGCTGATACCTGGGTGCCCCAGAGAATAGATAAAAATATATGAACATATATGTTTACTGCTGCCATAGAGACAGTGCCCCTGGCTAAACATAGAGTGTTATTTCACAGAGGAAAACTACCTTTTGTGTTCAGAAAGGCAGCTAAGAAAAACAGATGAGTATTAAAATATATACCGCAAAAATATAAAGCGAAAAGCGCTTCCGTAAATTCCTCATAATTCTAATGTGATTTTTTTTTCTACTAAGTCAGAACAGTTACAGATTGCGTTTTCGCCCTGAGATGCTGAGAGAGATGAGGAAGGCACGTGCTGAGATGCTGGGAGGAGAACATTTCCTCTGCTGCCGGCGCGGATCTGGGGAGGTCCAGACCTGCGGGGAGGACAGGACCCTCCCCGGGGGAGCCCGGAGGGGGTCTGAAGGTGCTGGCGGGGGGGGGATGTGCTTTCCCACCTTTAAAAAAAGTTGTTCTGTTTATCTCTCTTCTTCCCCTCCCGTGCGGTTGCAAACCAGCCTTTTGAAAACAGACATCCAGCACCTCAGACTGACAAGTGAGTGCTTGAATCTTGTCACAATATAAGCCCCGAGTACTTCCCAGCCAGAGGAAAATCATGCCATTAATACAGCAAAGGGATCTAGATGCATTAGCTACACCCAAGAGAGGGCTCGCACTGCACATCTTAAGTGTCCGAGGCAGCAGATGGAAAAGCAGGACTAGGAGGGGTTTGACAAGCGCGTCTCTCCTCTCCCTGCTCCATTTAGGAAAGCTCCGAGTCGCAGAGGCACAATAACAGAGGCAGCATCCTGCCCCCAGGAAGCTCTACAGGAGCCCAGCCTGCCACGAGCCCACGCGTCTCGGGCACACGCAGCCACCTTCAGAGCCAGCGTGGAAGGGCTCCCGGCACCGACCCCGCGCCCGGAGTGCGGTGAGCAAGTGCTAATTGCTCCGGAGTGAAGTGACACAGAGTGCCCAGCCTGACGCGATGCTCCACGTCAGCACCGGCTCTGCAAAACCACAGGGCTTTACCTGCTGGGTTCAAAGCTCACCAACAAAATGAATTGAATTAATTCTTCCCTTACGGAGCAATAGGCTGAGTGACATGGATTGAGGAACCAGGAAAATACAGAGTGAACCATCTTCTCGATTTCAAACCTTCATAATTGAGGCAAGTTTAGAGACTTAGCCTCTAAAATGGATTGTTTCATGATCAGAAATCCTTGCTTTGTAACTATTAATGCAAAACCGCAATACTTCTACCCATAGCTGAAGTCAGCAATACGTATAAGAATAACAGACAGGTTCCCTACATATTACATACATCAAACACTGGAAGAATCCTGGAGCCATTTCCCGATTGTGCATCAGTGCCCGTATGTGTCACACGGTTCGCATCTCATTCTGACACTGAAGAAGAGGAGCATCAGTGTAGTAGCTATTGCTTGAGAGGGGACCATAAAGAGGATATTGCTAAGAGGTTTCTCATTAGTAGTTGAGAGCTGGAGATTGTATGATTCATCATCCCCCTTTTTGGAAAGCTTGCAGAGTATGGAAACAGCACAAATACAGTTCCAGTTGCAACGAAACACCGTGTCTTTGAACATTAGCTTTGCTGGGCAGTAATAATCATCTCCATTTATATTATTTAATCCTTTAAGTGCACAAATGTAAAATGGTTCTGTAAGTACCTAGAGGATAAATGAGGTTAAAGCATTCACGGGTGGAATCAAGTCAGGCTCACGCTGGTGTTTCATACATTCAGCCCTCTATCATTTTTGCCAGAACCATTACTAAGCAATCAGCTTTAAACATTTCAGACCTTGGTGGCAGGGCTTCTGCATAAAATGTCTGTCTGCTTTTACTGAAATCCAACTCTTTATTATAAAAGAGCTGCACAGAAAAGATAAAATGTAATAAACACACCTCACTGTAGTATAATTGCACTGGAATCAGGAACAAACCGCAGGGTTTTTGGAAAGAGACTTATTTTCTCAGAGCTCTGGAAAAACAGATCTGCACTGAACTGCAAACCTCCCCGGGTCCCAGGTCGAAGGCAGCACAGCTTCGAACCGGAGGTCCCTACGCAGCAAGGGATGCCGCAGGTCCGTGCACAGCCAAAGCCGAAGGAGAAGTGGCAGCCCGGGATGCGGGCAGGGCTGGAGCGGCACCGGGGAGCCGGCAGCCTGACGGGCAGGAGGAGAGGAACCCCCCCCCGGGATTCGGATCTTCCTCCCCAGCTGCCGCTGTTGTTGGCGCGGACCTGGCTGCTGCGAAGGGCAAGCTGAGGCCTCCGCAAGGATTAAACACACACAGATATTTAAATTCATTGCAGTCGCCATCTTAATGTAAATCTGCGATACGAAAACTAGGAATAATTTAGCACCTAGGGAAGGAAAAGATGAAACAAAAGCCTGAAAAGCCTGGCCGTCTCTGTGAGAGCAAAGGCAACGTCACAACTCTCTTTAACTGCATCTTGAGTTTTGCAGGAAAATTACGAGTCCAGGTTCAGACGTGGTTTTGTTCTGCCGTTCTGCTGTGACAGTGCATGCTGGCACCCTCTAATTCATTCAGGAAAATCCACAATAGAAGTGAAGAAGAAAAAACGACAGCAGCTTTGTGTGGCTCCTGTTTCTTCCCTACCAGGCGGCAGCCAACACTGACTTTCAGCGTAAAGCGGTTTTAAGACTTCCTGAGCCCTTCTTGCTGCTCCTCAGGCCCTTGCCCATGCCTCCAGATGTTTTCCTCTGGAATATCCAAATCTGAACCGTCACGAACTCCCTGGTTCACCCCTCAGCTTTTTGTCTTATCTAACGGACTTCTGTGCCTGATCAGTCCAGACATAGAGGGCAAACAAGATGCACAATAATTAACATAGATGATCTGCACTGTTCCTGTAGCCGAGATTAATACTACACATTTTCGGCGCCCTCAGGGATATAGATTCTGGAAGTCTGATATATGGTTATTATTCTTTTCAAGGAAAATAGATTTACCTAATTTACAATCAGTTCTGATGGTGGGAGGAGGAACTTAATTTTTTTTCTTTTGATAAATATACTGCAACTTTTCTATAATCCCTATTAATCTGATCTCCTAGGGAAAATTTTGCTTATCCATCATCTTGTGGCAATCTTAATTTCCTTAGTGCCTCCAGGCAGGAGAAATGGATTTCCTCATGCTAACCTCTTATGCCTCTAAAACTTCCAAGTGAAAAAACTCTCTGGGGAATGCAGTCCTTGTCCATGGGAAAGAAAACGTATCTGCGGAGGCTGGAGCAAAGGTGCTGTGGGGAATCACTGCAGTGCCTTCATAAAGCATTCCCGTGGGAAAGCTGAAATCCTGCAGGTTCCCTCCCTCCCCGGCTGCTCCTGCAGACAGAGACACTATTCAACACTCTTCTATTGAAAAGCAACAGGGAAAGAACATCTGTTGAAAAATAAATGCAGGACTAATTATATATGATTGAGGATTTTAAAGTGCTATTTTTGGCTTTGCGTTAAAAAGATTTGATGAATCAAATGTTTGTGCTCAGCATTTCGAACTGAGAGAGGAGCAGAGCGTTGACTGCAGGACCTGCAGAGACGGAGCACGAAGCCCAGAGGTGGGACGGTCGCCGTAGCCTGCCGCAAAGCTATGCATCCACCCGCATTTGGGCAGATTGAATGGAACCAGCAAGTCATTTGAATAAGAAAGTCTCTATTTTTTCCTCCAGTACGAGCGGGAGCAGGTGAACATCAAGGCTCTTTTCATTATCAAGTTTACTTTGGCTCATTCCGCTGGGAAAGATCCAAGCAGCACGTTGCGCTGGTGACACATCTGAAGATGCGCATAAAAGGGCCCGCGTGCATCATCCGCAAGGCAGACAGGTCCCACAGAAGGATTCCTGGGTTCTGCCGGGCTCTGATCTCGCATCGCTGCAATGATGTCATTGGCAGAGAATCACAAGAAAATCTTGACAGAATTGTTTTTCATCTGCTGCACTGAAAAGTAAATGGACTCTGCAGTGATTATTTTAAAGGGGCAATAAACAGAGGGAAGGCGAAGCTGCAGCGAGTGCTCGCAGGCACGGCTGAGCGCCCAAGCTGCCGTGAAAGAGCCGGGCTGGAGTCTCCCTCTGGGAAGTTACGTGGGTGAAGAACAAAGAGGAAGAGGGACACAGTTCCAGTGTCTGCCAAGGGAGCCAAGAACGCCCGGTGCAAACCCACTTGCTTGAGCGATGGGATTGCTTTTATTGCCAGCCCCCCGAGCCGGGTGGGATGCTGCTCGGGGGGCACCTGGGGGGTCCCACACCGCGCCCAGGCTGCACCCAGGACTGCAGAAAGGGCCAGGAGAGCAGCTCCCAGAGGGGTCCCAGGGCCCCGGCGCACAGCCGGGAAGGCTTGGGGGAGCGGTAGGGTCCCCCACAATGCCCGGTGCTGGGAAAGGCAAATTGTCGCTACCCGAGCTGCTCGTCCTGCTGCATCGTCCCTCTCAATCTGAGCGCTGCTTTGTAACTGAGGGAAAAGCGACTAATGTGCAATCAGGAGAAAAGCTGTTTTTCACACTTATTGCCCTTGAATTGGCAGAGTGAGACATCATGTTTTATATTAACTTCATAATAATTACAGTTATTACTGAATTCATGTATACCAAAGAGGTTACAGCTCCCTGGGAAAGCTCATAATATTATTAATGGATATGCCATTCCAGTGGCGTTATCGTGTAACGAGCTAATTCAAACATTTTGATATTAAAGAGCATACCTCCGAAAACCCATGGGTTTGCGCGTGGTTGCTGGGAGCAGTGGCAGTTGCACACATCTGGCACACACGTCATTGTCCGTCGAACAACTGCTTTACAAAGCACTAGTAGCACAACCCAAGAACAGTCAGAAGCGCTACCTTTATTTAAAGCAGTGAAACTGTAACTAAAGATTTTTAATACAGAGGAAAGGTGTGAGAAATTAAGAAACTTGCTAGCTGTGGAGAAGCAACGGAAAGGAAGATCTTGTCTTTAAGAGCCAGTAAGGAACTCACCCAGCCTGTTCCCATACTTTCCACATGATTAATTGCAGAGATTTAATTTCTGCGGGCATGTGTTCGCATCGGCGGACAAACCCTTCCATCAGATTAGAAGAGGTGACCCATCTACGGAGCAGCTGTTATTGTTGCTTAAAGATCTGGAGAGTGGCTAAAGAAGTCAGGAAAGGTCATCTTTGCACCAGAAGGCTGGGGGAGGAAAGCAGGCTGGCAGCAGCAGCCAGGGAAATTCCCACACAAGGGAAAAGATGTTTACGAGGAGGATGGCGAAGGACCGGGGCAGCTCCATCTCGTCCTGTCTCCCCACGCTCCGAGGACACCTCCCCGGCCCCAGGCACTGCCGGGCCCCTGCACGGATGACGCGCAGGTTGTGGAAGCAGGAATTCCGTCTCACGTGTGCCGCGTCAAAGTGACATAAATTCAGACTGGCCCTATAACCTCCCATCGATTTTTACTGTAAATCTAATACTTGGAGCCTGCCATCAAATGAATTGTTGCACATAAAACCCAACCATATACATGATAGGAGTAAAATTAGACAGCAGGTCTATTCCAGGACTGTTGCAATTTCCTCCATAATGTCAGACTATAGTAACACATACATATTTCAAAAAAATTAAATTGCTATTAAACTTTCTGACCATCTTTGTAAATTAACCTCTCTTTCATCTCGGCAGGACCTAGCTTTTGATTTAGCAGGAAATAATTTTTTGAGCAGTTTCCAGACTTCTTCCATTAGGCGTTTGGGCTGTGGTCAATAAGCCTGAGTTAATTACCTGCTTAAAACAGATCATGCTTCTTGCGCAAACTGGTGGCTCATCTGCACCGCACACGCTGGTTTTCTCCCCTTCTACTGAAAGGTGAAGCCAGCCCCGCGTGCAGAGCTCCCCATGGGAGCTCTAAGCACAATCTACACTTCATTTTTCCGAGCCCTTGGCCATCAGGTCTCAGGAGAGCAGCCGAGCGCATCCCAGCAGCCGGATTTGCCGTGTCCTGGAGGTCTGGGAGGGTGAGCGGAGCTGTGCTGCAGCCTGCAGAGGCTGTGGTCAGCACTATAAATAACCACGCAGCTTCAGCAAGTGGTTTTCCCCCAAAAGAAATAAAACATTTCTTGTGAAAACTGAGGCAACAGGTCCTGCTCCTACCTTTCTTGGTGTGCTGGGCAGGACCCTCCAAGCGGGTGCTGAATGGGTCACTGTCACATACAGCTTTGGTGGGATGTCTCTCTGGCCATCAGCGGGTACAAGGTCTAAGTCACCCCTAGAAAGATGAATGCTGCCTTCTGCCTTTCCCCAAGACACATTCTGTAACTGGAAGTAGAAATGCAAACCATAGAATTACAGAACCATTAAGGTTGGAAAAGACCTCTAAGATCATCAAGTCCAACCGTCAACCCAACACCACCGTGTCCACTAAACCATGTCCCAAAGTGCCACGTCTACAGGTTTTTTGAACACCTCCAGGGATGGGGACTCCACCACCTCTCTGGGCAGCCTGTTCCAATGCCTGACCACTCTTTCAGTGAAGAAATTTTTCCTAATATCCAATCTAAACCTCCCTGAGGTCATTTCCTCTTGTCCTTTTGCTAGGAGAAGAGACCAACACCCACCTCACCACAACCTCCTTTCAGGTAGTTGTAGAGAGCGATCAGGTCTCCTCTCAGCCTCCTCTTCTCCAGGCTGAACAACCCGTTTCCTCAGCCGCTCCTCATCAGACTTGTGGAACCAAGCCACTGCACTCTGCTGTGACCAGGTCAGCTGCGCCTTGTCTCCCAAAAAAAGATCTGCGGGGCTGCAAGCAGCTGGTGATGGATTGGGCTGGTTGTGAGCACCTGACAGCAGCGACACATTGCTTCTGTGGGCTCTGTGAAGCTTGGGCACATCGTAATAAAGTGCTGCAATGTAGGGTAAATGATGCGACCTACAGCAAAAGATCCACCAGCCGCAATGCCTGAGGTCAGACACTGACGACGTTTATGGCATCGTTACTTGGACAAG
Source organism: Aramus guarauna (assembly GCA_013400195.1). Lineage (NCBI taxonomy): Eukaryota > Metazoa > Chordata > Aves > Gruiformes > Aramidae > Aramus > Aramus guarauna. Next base: position 160,665 of record VXBL01006851.1, read on the forward strand.
TGAAACAAAGGTACGCTCAGGGTAAGGCACGCAGCTCCCACAGTAACCATCAGGTATTCCGCAGCATTGAACAAAGTGATGTGCTTATTTTGGAACCCTTGATCTGCATCTCGAAATCTCACCTCTCTGATAAGCTGCATAAGACGACCTGATTACCGGTGTGCTAACTTCCTGACATCATCTGCTCTACGTTTACACCTGAGTCTTTGTTTTTATGTTCACACATTCACGGCTTCAGCCACAAATCAGTCCCTGTGCTCAACCTGTGCAGCAAGGGGGAAAAAGCAACACCAAAGCGATGGGCTCTTTTTCCTTTTTAATGTGTGGTCTTTCACGTGAAAACCTTGGCCCACGACCAGACAAGTCTGTGTCCAAAGCAGGCGAACCCTCATTTATCCAATATCAACAAAGCCCTAATTGAGAGATCAATTGGGAACCAGCCTCTTCACGCGCAATTTGGAGAGCTGACAAAGCCACCTGTAGGGGCTGGAAAATAAGTTCTGCCTCATTACAAAAGAAATTGCATCTAAATGAAAAACAACATATAATAAGAGCTCTAAAATGCCTGCAAAACGCTGCCAACCAGACAGGTAATCCAATGATATATAGCACACACCATGTCTTTGACAAGGGTCACCCTTAATTATTCAGCAATTGAAGGAGCTAAACTCATTTCCCCAAAGGCTTAAATGTTTTATATTATGATGTGTAAATTCCAGGGCAGAGAATTAGCTGGCCAGAACCTAAGAATTGCATCTCTTTGATAGATTAAAACCAAAATAATCATATGTATAGCAAAGCTGAGGCACATTAACCGGGCTTTTCGCTAATATTTTGAAAAGATTTCTAAGTCAGGATACCCTTCAAACATTCCCCTCCTTTTCTGTTTGGCTGTAGCTGTTATTAAAATTTTAATGGCCTAAACTACAAAAGATTTATTAAATCTGTGGGAGGCTGGGTTAGCACATCTGCCAGGCTCTGCAGCGGTTGTTCACGACAGCGGTCTTCACCGCAGCAGGCGTCAGTCGGACGGGCAGAGCCTGCGTGTTCCATCACTGCAATAACAGCTACGGGCTCCTCACCAAGGGGAAGGAGAAATAGATGGTTTGGTGGGGGGAGAGACACCTTCAAGGTGTACAGAGCACTTCCTCCAGAAATTTTCTCTTCTTTTGCTGAAAAATACGCACTTTTGTAACTACTTCCACAAGTAGATTTAATCTCATCATATCTTCTTTATGCGTGATTCGGGGGGGTTTATTATTGTTCTTTTTTTTAAAGCACCTACCACAGTTGTGTGCACACGGGAGCAAGTCCAGCTGCCGAGGACGCCGGGCCGATACGGATTTACCCAGTCCGTTTCGGATTTGCACGGGTGGGACCGGCTGAGCAGGAGGAGAAGGGCTGTTCCCTCTTGCTGCAGTCTTTCATAAATCTGAGGGAATACAGCCAGCTCCGTGCCAGTTTCTGGGCTGCAAAATGAGATCAGGATAATAAAAGACATCCTGGAAATAGACAATAATGGTAAAATTATGTTTTGACATGGAGGCCGTATATGGTTGATGGGAAAAATTGAACAAAGTCGATGATAGAGGAGGTGCTGGAAAAATAGTCTCTAACAGCTGATTAGACTCCTATTCAGCAGATCCCAGACAAATGTGATAGATTTCATCGAATAAATCCCTAGCTGTCTTGGTTTATCTCCACGCTTCTCTGCTTGCTTTCCTTCAGGATCACAGTCTCTTTTTTCCCCTTGTTGAGGGCTGTGTTTCCACTGCATCCTGCCAGTGCAAATACCTTGTTCGGTGGCACGCCAAAGCCAGCAGACGAGGTCCTGAAGTCCTGAGGTCCCCTGGCTGTGGAGCTGCTGCAGGAGCAGAGGGTTGGCAGGTCGGTCAGACCATCCCTGCGGTCAGTCCCGGCGCTGGCCGGTACCCAGGGACGTACCCGGGCGGCTGCACCACGGGGATGCTCGGGGAGACGATGCTGGTCCTCGCGGGGACTGATGGTGAAAGCAGAAGCCCCCACTGCTGCGAGCACAGGGTCACCCCGTGGGGTCCCTGCCACAAAGTGCTGCGTGCCCGCGGCAGCGGGGTGCCCTGCTGCCCTCCTTGCCTGCTCCCCTCTCCCAAGCCCCGCAGCTCCGCGTGGGTCTTGCGTTCGCCCTCTGCCCCCTCACAGCAGCTGCACCCGCCAAGCAGGACCCCAGCACAGGACCCACATGTGCAGCCCCACCAGCACCTCTGCTCCCCAGCACCCCTCTCTCCTGGGGAGCCAATGCCTGGGACCGGTCCCCAAAGAAGTTTTCCTTCCCCTTGGGCTCTTTGCGATCATCTGCTGGCGAGACGGCAGCAGTGGCATCCATGCCTGTAGAACAACGCCTCGATGCAAGATTCACGAACAGAGGGGAACATTGTCAGCTATTGAAAATAAAAGGTATAAGACGATACTGTTGCAGGTGGGAGTACCACCAGCTGCATCAAGATCTATATTATTTGATAACGTACATTAAATTATTACAGACATTTTTTTAAACCTGACTCTGCTCTCACATACACCGATGTAAGGCCACTGCCAATTCTTGATAATCCTCCAACCTGTTTATTTTATCCTCTTTGCATATTTCTCTCTAGTCTCAATGCACTCAGCACCAGTTTGTGCAACAGCACCCCAATGCCCTGAGATTCACTTCTTCTCTCATAAAACTTGGGAAAAGCTTAGAAAACAAAGTGAAAAGCAAGCTCAGAGACAGAAAGGTTACACCGGGGTCAACACTTACAGAAACGGGGTGCTGGAGCATCAGCCAGACACGTGCCTGAAATCAAGCGGGACAAACACGGCTCCTGCTCAGCAGACCGGGGGTCACTGATTTTTCACAGGCTAAACCAAAAAAGTGGGGAAAATATTTTGAATCAACCTGAAAACTGAACCTTTCAAAAACTGAGTGTGCCCCAAGACTTGTTTCTGAGTTTTCTATTTGTCATTTTTCAATCTAAGCAAAATACTAGTTAATTTTTTAGATGTTAGTATTATTTTAAAGTAAATCTTACGAATATATATTTTTTTTTTAAAAAGTTATTTCAGACCTTAAAAACATAGCTGCTGCATTTAATAAACATCAATAGTAAATGTTTTGACTTTCTGAAAAATGTTTCAGGGATTTTTACATGCTGAAACACTTTGACAAATGCAACATGAATTCACAAGTACTTTCAGCTGACTCAAACCTGCATTTTTTTTCAAGAAATAAAACATGCAGCTGAAATGTTTCGCCCAACTCTAACGTTTGTCCTGCGCCTAAGGGTGAATTTCACTCTGTGTGAATAACAATGCGGTGCAGACAAGACCAATAAACCTCATATTTCGTTTTATTCACTGTCATGTTCCAAGCGAACCTGGCGCACAGCTGTGGCATTACCGCACAACGCTCACAAAGTATCTTTAATTCCATTGGAATGAGGAGCAAATTGCCTTTTAAATCCTGGTTATACCCCAGATTTGACGGTGAGCCCAGAGAATGATTGGAGTGGATGGCGGCGGGCGCAAATGCCGGCTGGTCCCCGTGGGAGCCCGGCTTGGAACATGGGATCTGTGTCACCCCTTGGCTTGGGCACAGCGTTGACTCCAGCAGCTCCTTTGCCCCCGTCGCTGAGCCAAGTCCGGAATATCAGAGCGGTGTTCTGCTCGGTGTTTGTCAGCAGCTCCCCGGGGANCCAGGAGTAGGAGCTGATGATCCTTACGGGTCCCTTCCAACTCGGGATATCCTATGATCCTAACACCAGTTACTGTTGCACATCTCACAGCTGCGATGCACAGGTAACCCGGTGCGGTAGGAATGGCTGGTGTGTTGGAAGCAGGTAGTCATGCCAGACTTCAGGCACTGAGGGTCCTCACAAACCCCGTCACTGCTCCCTGCCACATTTCTTGTTCCCAGCAGGTCCCAACCCTCCCTTCAGCAGTCCCACTCCCCTTTACAGACCTAGGGACCCACTGGAAAGCATGGACTTTGACTTTGNTCAGACCTTAAAAACATAGCTGCTGCATTTAATAAACATCAATAGTAAATGTTTTGACTTTCTGAAAAATGTTTCAGGGATTTTTACATGCTGAAACACTTTGACAAATGCAACATGAATTCACAAGTACTTTCAGCTGACTCAAACCTGCATTTTTTTTCAAGAAATAAAACATGCAGCTGAAATGTTTCGCCCAACTCTAACGTTTGTCCTGCGCCTAAGGGTGAATTTCACTCTGTGTGAATAACAATGCGGTGCAGACAAGATCAATAAACCTCATATTTCGTTTTATTCACTGTCATGTTCCAAGCGAACCTGGCGCACAGCTGTGGCATTACCGCACAACGCTCACAAAGTATCTTTAATTCCATTGGAATGAGGAGCAAATTGCCTTTTAAATCCTGGTTATACCCCAGATTTGACGGTGAGCCCAGAGAATGATTGGAGTGGATGGCGGCGGGCGCAAATGCCGGCTGGTCCCCGTGGGAGCCCGGCTTGGAACATGGGATCTGTGTCACCCCTTGGCTTGGGCACAGTGTTGACTCCAGCAGCTCCTTTGCCCCCGTCGCTGAGCCAAGTCCGGAATATCGGAGCGGTGTTCTGCTCGGTGTTTGTCAGCAGCTCCCCGGGGACAGACACGGACCAGCAGCCGGCCCGCTCCTGCCAACGTGTGACGGGCAACGGGGCCGGTGGAGGGAGGGACGAGGCCATGACAGACCCCCCGGCCACGTCAGGTGAAACCTGCCCAGGGTCCCAACAGACTCCTGAAGTGCCACCTTCTCAGGAACGGTTTAATCCTAAACTATTGGAAAGTGTCCAAAGGAGGGCAACAAAGATGGTGAAGGGTCTAGAGGGGAAGACGTATGAGGAGAGGCTGAAGTCCCTTGGTTTNTTCAGCAGTCCCACTCCCCTTTACAGACCTAGGGACCCACTGGAAAGCATGGACTTTGACTTTGGAACTTTGCACTTGATGCTTCCTCACCATTACAGAAAAATAAGTTAAATATTCACTGGTTTTGGATTGCCAGGGAAAGTGTTATTAAGAGCTTCCAGTTTAGAAGAGACCTGCATGTGGCACAGGCAGAGGGCTACGAGGATGATGAGGGGACTGAAGCATCTCTCATATGAGCTGGGGTTGTTTAGCCTGGAGAAGACTGAGAGAGGATCTCATCAATGCTTCTTCCCTCTGAGGGTGGCCAAGCATTGGGACAGGCTGCCCAGAGAGGTTGTGGCATCTCCTTCTCTGGAGAGATTCAAAACCCACCTGGACACCATCCTGTGCAGCCTGCTCTGGGTGATCCTGCTCTAGCACCAGGGTTGGACTAGATGATCTCCAGAGGTCCTTTCCAACCATCACCAGTCTGGGATCCTCCACCAGCAAGGAGCCCTGGCTGCTAGCCCACAGGACTCTTGTTCCTCATCCATGGGAGGATTTTGTATTTAAATTGGTTTTGCTTTAAGAAGGCCAGTTCCAGGAATGCACTTCTGCTCAGCATCTTCTCAGAGGCTGCACGGATCAATACTGCACTGCTCAGCTGCTGTAGCACACCATTATTATTGGATTATAACATGTTGCAGTGAGCTGATCTATTAGACTTTCTGCTTTTTCAGGACTGCGTGAAGACCAGCATTGTATCAAACAGAAATGAATTTAAGTCAAACCGCTAAAATTAATCATGGAGAAGGATCATGGAGATGTCAGCTTGCATGTGTCTGTGCGGTGAAGGATTTTTCTCTGTGCCATGTTTTGTGTGATGCAGCCATCCTGCTCCAGTTCCCAGGGCTGCAGCTCACCAGAATATAAGCTCAGGCCTTCACATCAGCTAGAAATGGGTTGAAAACAGAAGACTAGGACCAACAGCCTGTGCTGAGCTCTGTGCTAGTGAGGGGAGAGCACCACATCCCTTCCCAGGCTTCATTCCTCTGCTGCCTTGGCTGCTCCCTGCCGTCCTACCCAAAACAATTACAAGGATTTTTTTTTTTTTTTAATATGAACTACAAAGGGATTTCACAAATCAGTGGATTTTGCATTTCTCATTTGGAAATCACTTCAGATAAAACAGATGTGAAGGGGGAGTCGCCCAGAGGTTACAATAATACAATAATAAGGTCAGAAAGCCATTTATGACCCTACCTCGCAGTGCCTAAGCCCGCAGGGAGCTGCTGGGTGCTCTGTGACTTGTGCACCCGCTGCTGGAAATGGCTCAAGGGACACGCTCCTGGCCACCCTGTCTGTGCAAGGGAAACCGGTTGCCAGAGACCAAAGCGTTTATCTGCCAGTCAATTCCTTGTACGGACAAGAAGGGTAGGGATACCACCAGCACTTAGGTTGACACCCTGCTTTGGTAATTAAAAAACAAATCAACCAACACAAAAAAAAAAAAC
>VXBL01006852.1:17144-30818 GCA_013400195.1 Aramus guarauna
CTTTCTTTTCTTTTCCTTTTAGGTTCTCAATTTTTCTTTTTTATCTTCTACTTCTTTGTTCTTCTTCTCTGTGGACCCCTCTGCTGCGATCAGATTTCTTTTGTTTTTGCCAGTTTCATTTTCACTTTCTAAAACTCATTATTTCTTTTGATGACCAGCATTCATCCCTCTAATAATTCAGATATAAAGAAAGACAGTATGTAAAGAGAATAGCTAATAACTTCCCCTGTTAATGTTTCAGTCTGCAACAGGAGCTGACATCCTCAGGAGGACACGGTAACAAGTTTTGGAGAAACTTGTGAGGGACCTGCCATGGAAATTAACAGGAGAAACCCTAGTCACAAAGAAAGAAAAGCAAATTCTTCCCTGGTCTGGTGACAGCCCCTTAACTCATTTGCGTTTTCTTCTCAGAGGCATGACAGAAAAAGCCTACAGATGGGAAAAGGGGATACAAGAATTGATGTTGAAATATCATGAAAATGGACCAGATCCTCAGCTGACATAAATCAGCACAGACCCCCAGGAATCAACGTAGCAATGCCAATTTACACCAGATAAAGACCTGACCCAATAAATCTATCATGCTCTGGATAAAGGGGTGAGTGGGGAGGGGGAATGTACTATGAATTAGTGTCTGGTCAAATAGGCAGTGAAACAGAAACACAGCTCCTGCTTATTGAGGAGGGCTAGCTGTGGAAAATGCTTCCTTTGGAGAGAAAGTGCATCCCTGGGGACTCTGTGCCCTTTGCTCCTGCTGCTCTGAGGGAGACAATGGCCAATGTAGCATTCCAAGTGCTAGCCCAAAGGTTCATAGGAGATCAAGGCATTGATTCCACATTACACAGAGGAGGCTATTAAGAAGTAAATGTTTAAATGTAAAAGAAGCAACCCCCCTGTAAGGGCTCTTCCTCACATATATCCTCTTCTTGCCCTGAGAACACCAGGCAGGGAGTGTCCTGAGCTGGTGCTCAGTGTGTAGGATCTCCTCTACCAGCCATTCTGTTGTTAACCTACAGCTCTCCAGTATTTGAGCATTTTGTGATGGTTAAATGAAATATTGCATCTGATTCTTCACCTTTAGTACGTCTTTAGGGTTTAAAAGAATGGTTTGGGTTTTGCTTGTGGTTTTGAGCTATGTGATGTAAAGAGTGTGACATCTCTGAGGTGTCGCTGAAAGACAAATAAACAAGGGTATGAACCACTTTCCTTTACTTCTTTCCAGTGGTGCTTTCCTAATATTTACTCTTCCTCGCTTTCCATCCCCCATAACAATACTGTTAAAAGGAAAGTCAAAAACAAGAAGAAAAAGAAATAATGAAAGAAAGCAAACTGAAAGAAAGAAGAGAGGGCTGGGGGTTTTTTTTCCATTTGAGAAGTAAAAATCTTAGTAAAAAATACCACAGAAAAAAAAACTCAAATTGAAGGTAAGATGAATAGGAAGTTTTGCTCAGTTTTCAATGTTCTAGGCTGACAAGTGTTTTTCAAGAGCAAATGCTAATGTCTTAAATGAAGACTACGAGTAACTCAGATATTGTCAATGATGCCATGCAATATTGGAACTATCCTTTATATTTTGCTGGAAGGTTTTTTAAAATATTTTTTTTTTCTGGTTTTGTTTGTTTGTTTGTTTTTCTCTTCTTTGTTTCTAATGCAATTTAAATTTCAGTATAGCCAAAGGAATACAATGCATATCAGCCAAAACTAAATAGCAGCTAGTTGTCAGAAAGTAAAACAGAGACGGCTGCTTTCCCAGTGACAAAAGTGAGCAATTTCTCACTTAACATGAAAAGGAGGGAAAAAGAAACTATCAGATCTAAGGGCAGAAGAATGAAAAGTGATATACATAAAATGGCAAAATTACATTTGGACTCCAAATGGAAATATTCTGTTTCTGTTCATCTCTGGAAAACTCATTCAAAGAAGTAAATAAGTAATGCTTCCATTTGTTTTACTGATAAAGCTTGAAAAATCAGCAAGATTCAAAAATGAACAGTATCAAACCATCAAAGCAGGGAAATTGTGTCACAATCAGACCAGCACAGCCAACAAGCACAGACAACCATGTTTAGCAGGTCATGAGAATTTTTAACAATTTAATTAAGAAAACAGTAAAGGAAACTAAGAAATTGACCTTAGTGGCCAAGAAGGTCCTCTCCAATTTATGTCCTTAATGAATATAAAGCTACTTTTGTTAAAGTAGTTTGGTGTAAATCTTTCAATGTCCATTGTTAACAGGCAAACTCAGACAGACCCACCTGGCATGAGAACTTTACAATGTAAATGCTGACACTTGCTGTTCCTTCAGAGCCATCTCAGGGATGGAAAGAGCCCAATCTGCCCGCCTGCACTAGGTCTCTGCATGTTACTGAACTATACTATAGACAAAACCCCACATAACCATCCTCTGCAAAAGACATCAAAAAGATGATTCCTCTCATCCAAACAATTCATGAGGACAGGCATGGAAAGGAACAGAGTGGGTCTGGATCTTGCTTAACTCCAGAGAAGAAAAGGAATAAGATTCTGTTTTCCTGTTTATTGACTTGAAAACATGCACAAACTTGACTTTTGAACACAGGAAGACTTGAGTCACAGAAAAAGCCTGATAGCTCCTCTCTTTCATAAGGTCATGGTCGTATTCTTGCTCCCTCTCTTCTGCCTTTGTTTCCTCTTTTTTCTTAGCCATATTTTCAGGGCTTTTCTGGCTGTCTAACCCTTTTCTATTACTACTATTTCTTCTTCTGCCCCTTTACCCCTTTTTTCTTCCTGCTCCTTCTCTGCACAGCTGCAAACAAATCCACTCTCCCTCCTTCTCCATCACTGTTATATTCTGATGCACAGCACCGTGAATTTTTCCACCCACATAGTCCAGATCCCTGATTTATTTTACGTATGACCTGTATTGGGGGCAGCAGCTCCCATTGTTTCAGCTGCTTCTAAACAAAGGGCCATTTAATTGTTCCCTCATTTAGCTCCAAGAGGAGGTGGCTGCTAAGCACACCCACTTCCCTGAGGTTTCCTCCACCACAATGAAGCTATTTTGTTATTTTCTTCAAATTTAAAATGCAAGAGAACAACAGGCTAAATTTATTTTGGCAGATGAAACTCCATGGAGGGGATGAAATATCAAGCATTAAAAAAGGAAAAAAGAAAGTGAGAGAAAGTGACTGCTGAATAGAAACAAAAATGTAAAAATAAATGCAGATTTAAGTTATAAAATTGTTATAAAAGGTCCCCAAGGAGCAATGCAGAACTTTATTCAGAAGAAGGCAGTCTTATCAGGGGTTACAGTATATAAATATTGAAAAGCTCCCTAACAGGTTAGCCACACTGCTAGATGTCAGCGCGTTCTTTTCAAGATCCAACTTGCAGCAAATTGACTGTGAAAGGAAGGCCGAAAAAAAGAAGAAAGAGAAAGAAAGGAAGGAGAACTGCTTGACAGAAGGCCTTCAAACCCCCTTTTTTTCTCCTCATTCAGCCATAGTGCATATAAATGCACTTAAACATCTCTGAAATGCCTTGCTCATGCAACCCCCTACAACTTATGCCTTGGACTGTGATTTTCTCAGAAACCTGCCTCTTTTGCTCCTGGAGGAGAGAAAAAAAATATCCTGTCTGCCAATAACACCTCTGTGAAATCTCCTCAAAGGACAGCACTTCTTGTACCTATGCCTTTCCTCCACAAGCTGCCATCTGCCATAATGCATCTCTATTTTAAGCTTTAGAGTCATGTGACTTAAATCCACATAAGTGTTGATTGTACATGATTGCCTTTATTGATTCTTCCTGGGACACAACTTGCCTGTATCCAGCTTCATATATAGTTTTACTTTGGACTTTTCTTTCACTCTTTCTTGAATACTTTCTTTTCCTGTTCTTCTGTTTCTATGATTATTCTTTTAATTGTTGTAGAGCCTGGGAATTTCAGGTAGTTAGAAAAAGTGTTGTTATGCTATATGTGCAACAAGTGTTTCCCCAAGAATGTAAAGAATATCTCTGTGTTGCTCTGAGGAGTACCTTACATTGTAATAACAGCCAGTAAATTTGGAAAAAGTAAGCGTCCTGAGTAACCTAAAATTGGGGCGGAGAATTATTCAAGTGAGGAAAAGTGAATTTATTAAAGGGTAGTTTGAAACAAGTATTGCTGTGCTTTTGGTAGGAATAAGTAAGACTCATAGCCCTTTTTGTTTCGGATCATTAGATTGCCGTAGAAACTAGATATCGATGCTGTTTCTACCTGTCCTTTGCCAGGCTACTTCCAGGATGAGGGGTCTTTTGGCTGTCTCTTATGATACTTAATTGAGACATTCAGGGCAATGGTTTTGGGCTTTATTTTTTCTGATCAGCAGAATCTGCCAACAACTACTCAGTTATTTCTCTGATTTGCTTTTGTCCTTCCTCATCTCCAACAAATTCAGTAATGATATTACTTTCAGCCTTAGCACTATTTTGGGTATCCTTATATGGGTCTGAATTTTAATATGTAAACTCATGTTCAGTTTCCTTCAAATTTTCTTAAAGCTAAAACTGACTAGTGCTTTCTCCACTGTTTATAATTTACATCCTTTTTCCATGCAGGGATTGAACAGGTATCCTGGGTGCCAGAGCAGCCCTGATCGAATCAGCGTGTTACTCAAATGGTTAGAATTAGGCACCTGGTCACACTGTCTGCCTAGCGAGCCGGCTGAGCGAGTGAAATGGCTCGTGAACATCCTGAGAACAAATCTCCAGATTTATCTCCAAAAATACTTGCTAATGCTTTAAAAATATAATTTCCCTGTATCCAGTCAGGAGGTAGTGTAACTCCTCTTTGGTAGGATTTGACTTCAGAAAATAAATAGAAACTTGAGAGGAAAGATCCAGAATGTTCCCTGCTTTTATTTTATCCTCTTCCCCTCCACACCCCACCCCACCCCCTTTCTTTTCTGTAAGTGATGGACTTGAGCTCAGATCATTTGCCAGACTTTTGGATACAGATCAGCAACTATACACAGAGAGTATGAATCTTGAATCTTCCATTTCACACTCTGCCTGAACAGGGTAATAGCTTGAGGTGCTGTCAGGACCTTCATCTGCAAGAAATGATGAGAGTAGCAAACTTTCTGTGATTACACAGCTGGGGAACAGGCCACAGGATCTTTGGATGACTGAACCAGGGACAACTAAAAAAGCATTTGATTCTTACTGATGCTTACATGTGTGCACACTGGAGCTGATAAATTAAAGGAAGGACTTTATATTCCTCCTCTGGATAGGAGGGAGATGAGAAGATAAAGTTCAGGCTAAAATTCAGCCAGTTCAGGGTGTGACATTGCTATAGGCTGCTTAGTGGGATGGGGTAACCAGTGACCCCAGTTGTGGTTGTGGGGGGGTAGGGAGAGGGAAAGGGAAAGAGAAAGGAGTGGTGGGGACACGTGACTGCCAGATTTATGAGACAGAATATGTCCTGGAGGGGAGGCCAGGAGCTGCGGGGTGGGGGAGGCATGTTTACAGATTTCTCCTCTGTCTGAGAATCCCCCCAAAATCTTGGGGAGTCAGTATATTTTGTCTTTTATACCAAAGGATTTCATAGAGATTTTTGCTCCCTGTTTTGTTATGGATTGAATTTAAAGAAAATCAAATATCTCAGATATTTGAGTGAAGAGATCCTGTGGTGTTTAATGCAGAAGACAATTGACACACAGAGCTCAACCTGATTGTCTCTGGAAAGATGTTTTTCCCCAGATTTTTTCAGCCAACACTACCAAAATATATTTTGTGTATAGGTAGCATGCAATCATATATCAAAACTAGCTAAAGAGAAAAAAAAAGAGGCTATGTAAATGTATAGTCAATAGAATTTTTATTTTATCTTTAAATTGGGAGAAGCATTAACATTTAAGTAAGTTGGTTTCAAGAGGAACCTCTGAATCATGTGTCTTGGGCTCATCATTACGCATTAAGAATGGGATTGCAAAAAGCAGTCTTGGATGCACCAGGCCCAGCAGAGTACTTGTGATCTAATTTTTTTTTTTTTTTTTTTTTTTTGTAATTTAGAAGAATGCAATTAAAACTGAACTTGGTAATTAATTCTGAACTGGTGAGAACCAGTTCCAGAGATTATGACTGTAATGCTATGTAGCCATTGATATAAATATTCATGAGGTTTCATTGTTTTATGTTTTTTTATGAAGCACACAGCTTATCTGAAGAAGTAAAATTAAAGTACTATTATTTAACATTACAGTGTAAATAAGACTCAATAGAGACAAAAATATATGCACAGTAAAAGGTAACATACATATTCTGTAAATATGTTTATGGGTATTTGTGCATTTAAATGTGTATGCTGTGTGCTGTGTTATGTACTTCTCTATATTATGTACATACATTGTAGAGTTGTGTTATTAGACACTCTTTTACAAGCATATACAGAGTCACAACATATAAAACTGTTGTGCTCAAAAGCACCTGTGGACATATTCCCAGAATCTACATCTTTCATAAATATAACAAAAAATTAGAAAACACTAAACAAGTTTGTATCTCAAGCTAGGCATTACCTTGTGACTGAAATTCATAGAAATCAATTTATCCTACTCTCAAAAATCAATCAACGTATAAAACTAATCATGTGTGGTTGATGACGGAGTAAGAAAATGGCATATCTTCTTCCATTCTCAGTTCAAGATGTTCATTACAGCTGCCTCCAGAGCAAAATCCCTTTTAAACATGAAATCTTCAAAAATGCCATAAAAATAAAAATATGCTGACAAACAATGCCTGAAGGAAACAATACAGCTAGAGGGAAGTTCAATACCTGGCTAGATTGAAACAGGCAAGGAAGTAACAGAGAAGAAAAGAAAAATAATCTTCAAAGGAGAAGTTCGATATTCAGTACAGTGTTTGAGCTAATTTCATTTTTTTCTTTCTTAAAATAATAATTAATAAAAGTAGTTACCGTGGCTTAAACAAAATTGCTCCATGTAGTGTTGGAGATCTGTGGAAGCTGTCTGTAGCTCAGGCCCTCCAGTCAGTGAACATGATATTCAAATTGGAACAAGATTTAAATCTCCTGCACTGGTATGTTCAGTTCATTTATTGTAAGGCACTGAAAAGTCAAATTCAGTATTATGTGATTAAGCTACATCTGTCTCAGCACAAGCAGTAACCATATTTCTTTAAGTTCAGCAGGTGTTTTGCAAAGAATCTAAAGGATTTTGCACAAAATTAGTGCCTATAATAAAGCGCCAGTGATGAAGAGACAGCTCTTTATATCACTGATATATTATAGTTTCGTTCTAATAAATGTCATTGCCAAATATTTCAAAACCTAAAACAGGTTTGCTGACTGAACTGTTTTGCAAGCATATTTGCTATGCCTTATTGCAAAGATGTTCTTTTATAGACATACAGTTTAGAAATTTTATTTGACACTGCTGACTACTAAATTAGCAGCTTTTCAACTTTGCCAGACTAATGCAACACAATTGAGATAAAAGGTAAAATGCATAACTTCTGCATTAATTCTTGTTGGCAGTGTCATAAGAATCCTCAAGATGTGTTAATTGAGCCTAGAGTATGTGAAACAAATGATAAAGCCCTCCTCCCACCCTGAGATCCTCTCACTTTGTTCAGTCCGTGCTAAGCCTATCATCATGATATATGAATGCAGCCCCAGTACGGCGTGGTTCGCACTGAGACATGTGGCTCTCCACGGAGAAAACAAGTCTTTGGTATACCCTGCTTCTTGCAAGGGTGTTTGAGAGAATAGAAGTAACCTTTCCAGTTTTCTGGTTCTCATTTCCTTCATTTCCTACCAGGGAGTTACTCTGGGCTATAATTTTAAGTGTGCAAATGTACAGCTTCCTAATGCATCAGACACAATCCTGTTGAATTTCCAGTAGAAGAGACTCCTCACAAAGCTCCCACAGAAGTTTGCAAAAGTTTCAAGACACAGAATGTCTTTAAATAAAGACAGTTTTGTAATATGAGTATATATTTTTTCATTATTGATTTTTATATAGAAATCACAAATCTCTTAAAACATAATTTTCAATGATTTTTTTTTATGCTTTCCACAAAAATGAAAGAATTAGTAAACAAACAAGCAGAATTATCTAAATTTTATAAAAGTATGAAGTTTTGGGAAGGACAAATTCAGGATGTTTTCTGTGGTGTTTTTTATTTGGTTGTCCCCCCCCTCGCCCGGAATCTTGGAGCAAAATTTTATGGCAATTTTTTTCAGTCATTTGTGGCATAGTTTTCCAGCAATGTCCAAAATCCTGAAGAAGATTGGTACTGTGTGATGATGAATATAAAACTAGAAAAGAAAAACATTAAGTATGAGGTTCTTATTCCATTCTTTTGGGTTTTTTTGGTTTGTTTTTGGTGGTGTTTTTTGGTTTTTTTTTGGAAGAGGGGCAGGTGGAGGGCATGGCGCTTCATTGAGTTTCATTTGTCTCCTAACATGTGGTAGAGTAGGAAAATCAAGCCCAGAAGACACAGAGGTTGGTCATGTTAGTTCTATGGCTTTTAATTTCAATTGGCATACAAATACAATTTAACAAGTTGCACAATCATTTATTTAAGCTGAGAGAACAGCAAAAAATTAATAATTACTGGGTGACAAACGTAACCTGCAAACAAAACAAAAACAAAAATAAAAGAGGAATGTGCAGCTCAAAACTCTGCAGCTTTGTGTTAAAATATGCTTCAAACACTGTCTTGAATCTTTTTTAGCTCATCATTATTTTGCTGTCTGAGCAACTTATATATAAAGACCCAGATTCAACTGACATAACATAAAATATCTGAGGTATTTAAACTAGAAATGCAATTATTTTAGGTTCTTCCCACTGTTGCTGGAGAGAAATAAATGTTTCTCTGTTCTTGGGTGAGCCAGCCCACCCTCCAGAGGCACCTATTTCTTTCCATTGATTATGGAGGGAGCCTACTGTGGCTGTGATTCTAAGTTAGGCATCTCAGTTAGGTTCCCATAGCTAGCTAGGATGAATCCAAGCCAAAATCAATATCAATAGTAAAATCTATGTCAGACTTCTGGAAAGAAAAAATAATCCCAGTCTCTCCCTCTCTCCTCCCCTCCTCTGATAACCACCTGAACCAGAAACCTTCCTTCGGTGTGCACTTTCTCTGGAGCACTCCAGTTGTTCTGCATGGAGAGTGCTGAAAACAAGGAGAAAATGCACAGACCGTAGCTCCAGAAATAACCTCTGCAACACGTCCCTAGTGTGCATCTCTGTCTGCAGAAAGCCTTTCTGGGTTTGATAGACCACCCCTGCAATGAATGGTGACTGATGCACAAGACTAAGAAACCTTGTCTAGATTTTATGGTGTTGCTGTGAACGGATGCCTGGAATTTACTTTGAAATTAGTTTATCTGCTGTCACCCTGAACTACTGTAAGAAGTTCCTTGAATACCCACTTGGTTCCCAAAATTTAATTAGAACACATAAAAATTGTGTTGTTTTTTTTAAGAACAGAAATAAGTAAGGTGAAGCAGAATACCAGACAAAGCCAGATGTAAGCTCTGTTCTCATAAATCTACATTTTTACAAAATAATTTAATCACATTTTTAAATGTTGAAAATGTTAAGCTTTTTTTTTTTTTTTTTTTTTTTTTTTCCCCTAGAGTGTACATTTATGGAAAGGCAAAATATTGTAATCATTAAAAAAATTGAAGGCTCTAGTTAAGCCATTTTGTCTGTTATGAGGTAGGTCTTTTCTGGTTTAGCTTTACAGTATGCAATAATATTTTCAGTGAACCACTCTTTCTAGTAGGGGAAAAAAAAAAAAATAAAACACAATTAAACAAAATGTTAAGGAGGTTTCCATCCTTTCCATCTACCTAATTGTTGTGTCTTAATAAAAGTTTAACAGTGGGGTTTGATTGTCTCAAATCTTTTTTTCTTTCTTAATAGAAAGTCACAATACTTGATGAGTTTCATGTAGGAAAATACCTCTCATTTGTAGTTAGTAATCTGGCAAGAAATTGTATGAAATATGAAAACTGAAACTATAAAAAATAGAAAATATTTTAGAATTAATGTTTATGCCAACTCTGTGGAAAAAAAAAAAAAAAAAGAATANTTATCCAAACTTTGGGAAAAAAAAAAAAAAAAAAGAATATATGAATCTCATGATTTCGCACCTGCTCATAATGCAATGTGTCAGGGGAACATCAGATAGGTAGATTATTTTCTCTCTGTAAGACCAGAGTTTGCAGTTTAGCTGAATCTTTCACCTTGTTTTCAGTAACATACTTCAGGAAATATGTCCACCATCTGTAGAGATTTTGGAGAAGAAATTATTGGAGAGCTTAGAAATATGTCTTTGGGGTGCGATAGCACTGTCAAGTCCTACAAAAGATGGAAATAATCCCTTCTTCTTGTCTGTTATGACAGACAGGACAAGAATTTGCTCATTTAAATTGCTGCAAGGAAGATATCAACTATGAGTCCAGGAACTTTTCCAATGGTGAGGGGCCAGAATATAGTTTTATAAGGAAATGGTGGGGTTTCCAACTTTGGAAGACTTTCAGAGTAGTTTAGACAACTGTTAATTCAAAACAATAGGGGTGGTGTCAGATTTGGCACATGCCTGCGCCATAGAGTCAGCCTGTCTGACCTCTTGATGTCTCTTTGAGCCACGTTCTTCTGTGATCGTATGAAGAATCATTTGGGCACAAAGGCACAAAGGTGAGCATTAATGATAAGAATTCAATTTCCAGCTCTTCCTGGACTTTGTATGTCCTGCAGCAATTGTCTTTCATCTTTTCATACCTCAGCTTTGTAAAATAATACAAATTCCCTGGTTTGTCAGGCCATAGAGATGCTGATGAAATAGCATCTGAGAGGCTGTCCAGTATACTGGTAACTGAAGCTGTAGAAGAGCTGGGAGAGATGAAATATTGAAAATTATGATACCTACCCACTCAGCTTTAAAATAGTCTGTATGTTTGTTTTGGTGTTTTGGTCCTTGTTACTCCTCGAGGAGCGTAGGGCTGCAACAACACTATGTCACCGAACCCGGTGGGATAGTGTTGTTGCAATTTCTGTAACGGATTTTGTTTTTTACATGGTTGGGTTGTTAGCCCAAAACAAAACCCCCAACCTGGAGGGCCAGAGTGCAACATTTTAGTCTGGCCCGACAAGGCACGCAAGCCACCACACCACGACAAGGTAAGTTGCACCAACTAGTGGTGGAGTCTGTATGTACCTATTCATAAATAGATCTAGCTGTACAAAGAAATGTTATCAATCCTGGTTAGAGATAAGAAATGCTAAGTCCTTTTAAGAGGAAAAAAGTACATGGAAATAGGATTTTGAGAATATATTTAACTAACTACTTGTGGTGAGTTAATTTAAATGAGCTCTTTAATGACTTTTATGAAACAAATAGACTGGATAGAATGGATAAATAGAATAGATATTGATGTCAGTGGTTATATTTCACTTATTTCAAAGGGCAAATAACTGTAACTGTACAGTTATTTCTCTCTGACCAAGAACTTCATTAAAAATCCTAGACTTGTACCTTAACCTCTTTTCTGAGAGTTTAGGTCCATTGGCAAGCTGTTTGAACTACTCCTAGGCAATGTTACCTCTGTTTTATTCCTGCAAATGATGTGCTTCCATTCCTTTCATAGCCTCTTCAGTCTGGTGAATAAAAGGCACCCACCACTGAAGTTCAGAGTTTGCATGCAGCCTCATACCATCCTGTGCTGAGCCTTAGTGACTAATAATGAGAAGAGGGTGAGGGTGGTGTGTGAACGAGCTAGAACTTGTTTTGGAACAAAAGCTAATTTAAATTGTTATTTTAGTGCATATTTTTTTCTTTTTTTTTCTTTTTTTTTTCTTTTTTTTTTTCTTTTTTTTTTAGAGATAAGAATCCTCTGTTATTTATGGAATACTGGCTACATAAAGGCCATATGAAATTTTAATGAATCAGGCTTCCAAAAACAGAAAAAAAATACACAAATGGAAACCGGACCCTTTCCATGTTATCACAGATACAGGCATATTCATTATTTAGCAGTAAATAATGCAACCCAGACATTGAGTCACCACATTACGATGAAGTAGTGACTCCACTACCAAAGTGCAACTAGAGCTTCATTATAAACTTAATTCTGAATCACTTCTTCCACCCATTCTCCCCAAACACACATAGGAAATGAGTGGCAAATTGCTTGCTTTTACTTTAAAACTATTTTACAAGTTTTTATGCTGGGGAAGTTTTCTTTGTTTTGTCAACTTTGAATTTAATCAAACAAGTTGACTCAGAGACATAAGAGAGGAGCTTAAGACATTTTCCCCTTTAGGGAGATGTCTCCTAATGTTTATGGAGAGAATTTCAAGGATCAAAAATGATCCTATCCTCTGTCAGCAAATGGATTACCTTTAGGTGTCTGCAAGGAAAAACAGGGACCTGGACTTTTTCAAGAAAAGGGACTGAATCTGTCTGCATTTCCTGTGGAAGAACCAATCTTTAGAACATTCTGAAATTGCTGTCCACTGCCAAGCTCATAAACATGGGTCTGCAGTGAGATTTATTATTCCTTGCAGCCATGCATAATTGCAGTAAGTGTATTTAAGCTCTGAATGGATGTATATTAGTGGGTCATACAAACAAAATGAACATAAAGACAGCTCTACCAAGTCAGACCATCCATTTATCCTGTCTCCAACAGCAGACGATGGCTGATAAAGAATATAAGGATATGTCAGTTATTGAATGGCTCTTTACCACAGTAATTTTCTGGCCTCCAAAAATTAGGGACTACAGGATATTATTTGAGAGAGGGGAGGTGGTATCTTTCTTTTTAGTACCCTGAAAAATATTATTCTTTCACGAATTTATTTGTCTCTTGAAGCCATGTAAAATTTTAAAATTCATTAATTCCTTCTCACATGCATATTATATGCAGAAAAAATTCTTAATTTTATATTATGTAAATTGTAATTGAGAATCTAATTTAAGTTATGATAAGTCAGAAAAGACTATGAGCAATTGTTGTCTATTCACCTTCCCCATGTCACCCACGGTTTTGTTTAGTCTGTCTTGTACGTATTGGCACTACAACAGCAACTCACTTGATCCGGCCAAAATATGCAGGATTGACTACCTATATTAATAGAATCTAATGTACAGTTTATCATTCAGGCTTAAAAAAAATAAAAAAAAAAAAAAAAAAAAATTGACATTTAAGAGATATTGGACACTTACCTGCCTTAAACACCACTAGAAATGTCATTCCTAAAGAAAATATTAATCCAAAAAATCATCCATATGGTGGGTTGACCCTGGCTGGAGGCCAGGTGCCCACCAGAGCTGCTCTATCACTCCCCTTGTTCACTAGACAGGGGAGAAAGGTATAACCAAAGGTTTGTGGGTCAAGATAAGGACAGGGAGAGATGACTCACTTATTGTCATCACGAGCAAACCAGACTGAACTTAGATTAATTTATTAATTTATTACCAATCAAAACAGAGTAGAGCAATGAGAAATAAAACCAAATCTTAAAACACCTCCCCCCACCCCTCCCTTCTTCCCAGGCTCAACTTTGCTCCCAAGTTCTCTATCTCTTCCCCTTAAACAACACAGGGGGACGGGGATGGGGGTTGTGGTCAGCTCATCACACGGTGTCTCTGCCGCTCCTTCCTCCTCAGGGG
>VXBL01006852.1:30853-53766 GCA_013400195.1 Aramus guarauna
GAGCCGGCTGGCATTGGCTCTATCAGACACAGGGGAAGCTTCTAGCAGCCTCTCACAGAAGGCACCCCTGTAGCCCTGCCCTGCTACCAAGACCTTGCCATGCAAACCCAGTGCATCAGACAATTGAAACCCAGGAGAGAGCTGTTGGTAAAGTCCATTAATAGCAGACCTAAAGAGAGCCAGGAAATAGAAATCACAGAATGCTTCAGGACCTAAAAATTGCTAAAAAACCCAAAATATGCTTAAAGAGACAAATGAACTAGTAAGGAGCAAACACTTTTCATTTATACCCTTTTCTCTTCAGAACAACTCTTTAATTGTATGTTTAAATGTATAGATAGTTGTGTGTTTTTGTGTGTGTTTGGTCCTTGTTACTCCTCGAGGAGCATAGGGCTGCAACAACACTATGCCACCGAACCCGGTGGGATAGTGTTGTTGCAATTTCTGTAACAGATTTTGTTTTTACATGATTGGGTTGTTAGCCCAAAACAAAACCCCCAACCTGGAGGGCCAGGGTGCAACATTTCAGTCTGGCCCGACAAGGCACGCAAGCCACCACACCACGACAAAGTAAGTTGCACCAACTAGTGGTGGATAGATAGTTGAGCATTGTGATTTTATTGTATGGTTTGCTTGTTACTGAAGTCATGCCTTTCTAGGTCCTATGCCCACTTACAAACTTCTGCTTAAATGAAGGCAGAAACACATTGCACTGAGCAGGACTTCATAATCAGAAGCTACAACCATTTAAGAACGTTTGCACTGATTTGGAAAAAAGTTCTCTCGTCTCTGGCAGTGGTCAGTGCTGAGGCAGCATTTATGAGAAACTAAATGGGCTGACAGACAGAAACACACACATATTCACAGAGGGATAGAGGTATGGATAAATATGTATAGGTATCATGATCATTAACCTGAGACACTTCTAGCTGTTGACAAACAGAGACAACTTGGATGAGAAGTTGTATCCAGAGCTTGTTTTTTGATTAACATTACTACATGATCTTTAAATGCTGTTTAATAAATAATTTCACAGAATCATAGATTCATAGAGCGGTTTGGGATGGAAGGAACATTAATGATCACCTAGTTCCAACCCCTTGCCATGGACAGGGACACCCTCCACTAGACCACGTTGCCCAAAGCCCCATCCAACCTGGGCTGGAACACTTCCAGGGATGGGGCATCCACAGCTTCTCTGGGCAACCTCTTCCAGTGTCTCACCACCCTCACAGTGAAGAATTTTTTCCTTATATCTAATCTAAATCTACTCTCTTTTAGTTTAAAGCTATTACCCCTTGTCCTATCACTACACTCCCTGATAAAGAATCCCTCTCCATCTTTCATGTAGGCCGCCTTTCAGTACTGGAAGGCTGCTTAAGTTGTCCCCAGAGCCTTCTCTTCTCCAAGCTGAACAACCCTAACTATCTCAGCCTTCTCAATCCCTTCCCTATTAATTCTCTCCCTCCCTTTTCTGATGTTGTATAAGGACACATTTTTTTCAGATTTAGTTTTTAGTTTTATTTTGCTGTTTTCTTTTTAATCTTCTTTTCAAGCCCTGCAGGCTACCCATTGTATCCTATTACATTATGTACTGCACCTAGCACCGTGGAGATGTGGTATTATCAGGGTATTTTAGACATAACTGAAACACAAATTATGATAATTACAGTATTGCAGCTGCTCAGCTGGTATTTTTGTTTGGAGCCAAAAAAGTTCCCTTCTCCTTTCCTCAAACCCTATTTCCATCTTTATAGATTTGCAGATGTAAAGAAGAGAAGAAAACAACAATGAAAAGCCTTTGTGATTGTTTTCTAGAAGGGACAATACTTTTATAAATCCCCCTTGAAGCAGTACTTGAATTTGTAGTAAGTTTTTATTTCTCTGGCAGTGCTCCTTGGAAGGGGACACATGTTTCAGGGAGTGGGGATAGAGGTTGCAGGGGAGAGAGGAAGGCAGAGGAAGGGAGGTTGATAGCTTTGTAACTAAAACTGATGTCCTCAAATCCTTTAAAAAAAAATCTTCTATGCCCTCAAGCCCTTATTGCAGATCAGACGTTCACAGCCTTAAGTACAGAACCAGCCATCTTCTTTTGCAGCAGATACCTTACAGGAGGTGCCAGCGATGTCAGCGATTTCAGCATTATTCATGTAAGGAGGCAGAATTAAATTCCTCTGCTCCTGGCAGAACAGGGAGGAGGCTGGAATTTACCTACCGTTGTTCAAGCATAGGGTGATAGCAAGGCTGCAGCTGCTTGGCTCCCTCTTAAACAAACCTCCTAACCAGCCACCATGGAGCATCTTTCGCTCTGTTCCCATGGCAACACCTCTATCCTCTGGTGCCCATGGTGTCTCTAATGCTTTCAACTAGTTGGATTCCTTGGCACCTGCCTCCAGTGCCAGGTCTTGTCAAACCTTATTAGACTGAGAATCCATTTTGGCTGCACTAGTGGGAAAAGAAAGCAGACAAATTTAGTTCACCTGAGATCTCTTTCAAATCCCAGTAAAGTCAATTTCTCAAGTTTCCAACTAAGAGCTGGACTTGCCTAGGGCAAAGACGTGCACTTGCACACTCACAAATACATAGAATCTGCTTATGTCACATGTGCTATTTCTTCCTGCTGTAAGTAGACATGTATGATCACACTCTCACAGACTAATACAGATTCTTTTGCATTTTTTTGGTACAAGAAACCCCCTAAAAAACTGGGGCTTTATGCATAAGCAAACTGTCATACACAAACAACTTGCCTCTCCGGTTTTACACATTAGTTCATCGCAGACTTCCTTGCACATATGTAATTATTTGGAATTACCTATCCCTCTGCTACACTGACACACAGAAACTTCTTCTGTTTTACCTGGGTTGATATGACTGACACATGCAGAGTCACAATACAGCACACTTATTTTGTCTTTTCACACAATCACTCTTCTACAGTCACTATAGCTCCTATGAAGTCATCATTTTTGTGTAAATACAGATAAAACTACCAATTTAGTGGAGAAACAAAAGGCACATTTCTAACCAATGTATGCTTCCAGACTAGGAGGAATATTATTATAAGTGCGTCTTGGTATAGTTATATCCCATGCCCATAACCCTCATATCTAAGTATCTACATATGTATAAGCGTCTTAATATGCGGGAACGACCTATATGTTGGTACCTGCACTGCATTTTTAATGGGCATGTTTTGCCAGTAAGGGGGATATCTGTTTTTAACTTGGTCCCCAAGATGACTTTTTCAATCAATGTAAAGTTCAGAGTTTGAATTTAAGTGTTTAACAGAGACACACTGTTACTCTGTCCTCCAACTGTATTTATTATTGTGGACTAATGACTTTGTTTAGTCAAGTCTGAACAAGATCTGTCTAGCGGTGTCTAATCTAAATAAGTCATCTAAGCTCTTTCTACAGAGGCAGAAAGGAAAAGACCTGTAGAAGATGATTCAGTACACTCAACTTCTCCTTAAATATCTTATTTTTATAGGATCTTACATGATTGCGTACTTTGCTAAGCATGTAAGTTACATACCTAAAAATGGGGCAAATTGAGTATACATTTGAATCCTTTTTTGGAGGAAAAGCTAAGAATATTTTCTTCAAGTTGACTTCCAATGTGCAGTACTCTTTCAGCACAGAATGCATCAATTTCCCCTGTTAATACCCTCCCCTAAGCTGTCCAGTGAAGCATCAGCTCCTTAGGCCTGGGCCCTCACTGTGTTTCCTAGGGCACTGCCTTTTTACTTGGCTGAGTGATAAGCAGCTCTGGATTCTCTGACTAATCTATTTCACTGAAGACCTTTGTTTCTTTTGAAGTTGTCTATATTACCGCATGTTTATGTGATACGATTCAGAGTGCAAATGGTCTGGATTATCTCCAGCTTCTAGGAAATGTTTAAAGCTAAGTGTTGCTCTTAGCTCTATCAATATGCTGGGCACCAATTTCTGGACTCATTTTATCCCTGAACATTTTTTCCATGGAAACATCTCTTCATCAAACTTTCATTACATGCAGACCTGTTTTGTTAGCTATGATCTGAAACTGGATTTCCAGCAGCAAAGAACACAGGCATGAGAAGAAAAAATATTTTTTAGGTTATAGGCCATTTCATACTCTTCTTGGTGTCCACTCAAGGGTCTGTTAGATGGCTCAATCATGAAAAGCAGTCTGTACAGACGTTCTTGTCTCACCAGTCCTCCAAAAGTGTAGTGACATCTGAAACGTCTGCACAATCCTACTGAACTTTGCTGTGGGGAAGGCACGCAGGAAGGATGTCAAACTCCTTACTACCTATTTTTTCTCATGTTTCAGTTTTGTATAAATTCATGTTTACCACTGGATATGGTTAAAAAAAATGGTTAATTCATTTTATTATGTCTGCAGTAAAGGTTAAAGGAAGATTTTAGTGTTTGGTGAGATGGTCACAAAAGTAAATCTGATAATGACACTGATTACACAACATTAGTGAGGCTTGCTGTCGATAGTTTCTTTGAGACCCTTCTCACTGAGGAATGACTCAGTCTCTTCATAACACTTTTGTCAGAGACCACCCTATTCAGTGGAATGTCACCCCGCAAAGGACAAAAGCTCAATTCACAAAGCTTCCCCAAATTCTCTTGCTGCGCCTCACAGGGTAGACTTGTGTTTGGAGGCTGACACCTGAGCCTACAGCTTAAAAGTGTGTTTCATCCATTAAATTTGTGGACAATGCTAACAACCGCTACTTCTGTCAGAAGCATGCTTTTGTAAACTGTATCGTAGTCACTACACCCCTCAGGGCCCTGCTTACATGCATCAGAACCATAAATAGGACTTTCTAATATATAACTTACTCTCCTCTCAGGGCTGAGTGACCAAAAAATGCCCCTCTGCTTTCTATTTCACTCATAACTTTAGTGGAACTCACAGTAGTTGGATTTCAAACTTACCTAATTAAAATTGATCATCAAAGAAAGCCAAGGAACCTGTTTACTCACAGAACTCAGTGGCTATGCAAATATCTTAGCTTGGGCTATTTGTTTGATTCTTATACTCTAATTGAAAGGCTTGGTTTCTCCCATCTCTCTGGTGCATCCTAAGACAATCCACAGTTCAGCTTATCTAGTTGTACCAATTATGTAGTTTAAAGATAATTACATAAAATCACAGTAGTATCACTCGATTCATTTTCTCCTTAAGAATTCATAACACATAAACATAACAGGAAACTAAATTAAGTGTAGGATATTGTGATTGTTTGTTACTGACAGTTTTGGATAGCATTTCAGTTTTTCAAGGCTTCCCATTGGGTAACTATGTGTCTGGGAGCCCCAAATTAGTCCCTAGGTCTTAAAACTTTTAAGCTTCTAGTTTTAAGTTATCCACCTTAGGAGGGAAGTGTATTGATTGCTAAAGGAGAATAGTTTTTTTTGCAGGAATTAAAGAAATTCTTTGCCTTCAAACCAGCATCTATACTTTTTCTTTCTTTTTTTTTTTTTAAAAAAAAACTCATATTTTCTTCCAAAATGGAGTTGGGAGTTTAATACAGCATTAGTTTATTCCTTGTGCTTGTGTGCAGTCAGAAAAAGAGGTTTTTCTAATCATTTTCTGTTTTGTAATCTCAGTCTCATCTGTGCATCAAGATAACCTGAGACCACGACATTCTTATGTTAGTTGAGTTTAGAGGTGATGTTCCTTTCATCAGAGAAGTTTTAATCTCTGGGGAATAGGGGTTCTATATCTCCCTCACAAAGTCTAGGCAGAAAGATGGATAACCTTGATAACTGAAAATTCAACCTTGCAAAAATTCATCTGCTGAATAATAAGATGTAATTTGTACATGCACTTGTTAATTCCATTCAAAGCCCTGGCAGTCATGTTTCAGAGGCTTCAGTGCATTTAACTAACCTAAATTGTACATTTCTCATTCAAGACTTAAACTGAAACAATAACACATTTAACTAAAATTTAGAATCCAGAAATGTTAGTAAAAAATAAAAGATTGTGTTATGAAAATATTTTGGGTTTTTTATAATGTTTGGAGTGGCGGGGATGGGGGGGTGTTGTTCACTCTTTCTAAAACCCAGTTAGTATAGGTATAAAACCATAATATCACTTCACTTAGCCTTTCATATTTTTCATCATTTTTAAATCTGAAAAAGTAATTATTCCTTCTCCTTTGCCCATTTTGTAATTTGTATCTTCCTTCTTGCCCATTTTGCTCTAATGCACGGCAGAAGAGCTGTGGCTGGAATGAAATATCAGGCCAATTTCAGCCTTCATTTCAGCTACAGGCTCCTTGACTATCTGGGAACAAGTGATTTCTATTGAGATCTTGAAAACCCTTAAATTTAAGCACATGGAGCATGCAAAACAAGATACTGAGAGCTGCTGAGGTGATTGGTGGATACTGGTTCATAATATGTGGTGCTCTTGATAGGATAGGTTCCAATGTATTTCACAACTGCAAATTGGGTATAGCCATTCCTTAACAATATTATGTCTAGTCTTTCCTGGATCTGAAAGCCCACTGAAGGAATAATACAACTGGATTTTTATTAACTGTCTTCAGTTGAAAGAAAGACTGCAGCATCAAATGAACAAAGCAGCTTTGCATCCCAATCTTATGAAAATCTGTGGTTTTGCTCTATGTCAACCCACCTGAAAGACCCATTGAGTTTTATCTCAACAACTTCTCTTCTGTTTCACATTGTCTGATGCAGATATTTCAATGTGCACATATAAAATTTATTACAAAGGGGTTCTTCCCTTTCTCATACCCTCTAAGATCAAATGTTGCAAAGTCTGAAATGTTCTTATTCCTTGAACTGAGGTCACATCACTACATTTGCTGGTCCTTTTCACCCTCCACTGTGGGCTGGAGCAGTACTGTAATGGAAAAAATGGTGGTATTGGAGATGGATGTTTCAGATGGCAATCAACTCTAGAGATCTCCTTCCTGACTAGTGACTCTGTTGGCTTTAGCTGGAAACCTTCCATTCCATTACATCATCCTGTAAAATACTTCGGACCTCTGAGATGCACAAGGAACACCTACCTTCTCATATTAATTTGCCTCTAGGTAGTAAACAAAAATGGAGTAAAAAGGAGAATTATACACACTTGTTAAATCTACATGAAAACACACAGTCACTCAGGACAAGACTTTCAAGTAGTTTTCTGTAACATTCCTTCTGTAGACATGAAGCATGTATACCTAGGCTCTGTCTGAATCCTTCCTTGATAGAGGAAAAAGCCTTCAGAGATGCTTCAGCTCGTGTATCCTTTCTTAGGAGGGGATGTCTTCATCACAGATAGAGAGACTCTATGTGACCAATTTAGACTCAACATCTAGCGCTTACAGATGAAACAGATAATTGACGACTTTGGTTCACCTACAGAAGGTGCCTACCACCTTACATATTAAGTCAATTGTTATTCCTTTTCCAAAAGTAATTGATGATTTGCATTATTAAAGAATAGTGTTACGTATCTGAAATTAATGAGAGTTTGTCGCTGGCATTTGAAAACTTATATTCTTGCCCAAATCTGGATGTCTCCTTATCATAAGATGATGATGTTGATGATGATTAATGTTACCATTAGTTTTATTTTAATTTTAACATTCTACAGCAACAAGAATTAAAACTATGTTGAATAATAGCAATAGTCATTGTCAAAATAATAATGATCATCGTATATCACAGTAGCAAAGCAGTGAATAAAGAGTGATAGTAGTAATTAAAATAATCATACTATACTAAAACTTAGAGTTGAACCAATGTGGTACTGAACAAAATATCTCTTCTCCAATCCTGGAAGATATGGTTGCTAAATGTTTTTAAATATTAATGTTCACCAAGGGAAATACTTGACAGAAGAAGACAAACAAGTGAGCATTAACAAGAAGTTTTTGCACACAAGTCAGCAAAGTTAGGAAGATTTGTTCAGTTATTTGCCAGCTATGATCACAATTTGTTATCCAAATATCCAAGGTCTGGGTCAGCCACATGAAAGAAACAGATCACCAAGATTTTAGAGCACTTTGGTATCCATCAAGATGGATGTCATTGTACAAATGCAATGTATCATTACTATTATTATTGCTGCACATTACAAATAATGTTTATCTAGAATGTTTTCTGAAAGAGGCTGACACTGGTACAATCACTGATGTTCTCTGTAATGGCAAAAACAATTAGTTTTCAGTCATTCGCGTTCCTGGGAGTGCTACATGCTAAATTATATCCCTTGTTCTTCAATAGACAGACTCAGTAAGAATATATATGTTGCAAGACTTTCAGACAATAAGTGTGGATCTGCTCCCCTTGCTTGCTGTCTGCGTCACTGGTTTTGGAAGCTATAATCACACTGCAAGCATCTAGGTTTGAAAGCACTCTGATGGTTTTCCAAAGCCCCTGCTGATGTTCTGGGGCGTCAGATATGTGAAACTCAGTAAGGAGCCTCAGGGTATACTGGTGACAATGTGACCTGGATGCCTAAACAAACTGCCTCTAGCACATCCAGGAATAAGGACTCATGCAAGACCTACTTGATAATTTTTTTTTTGCCTTATGTTGCATAGGAGGTCAGATTGGATGTTTATTATGGGCTTTTTGAGCCTTGACAAAATATCTCTCTGTTTATCTGTGGTTCCTCCCTGGCAGCAAGAAATGCCAGGAGGTTATTCTGACAGAGAAAGCATACACAGAGTTATGGTGGAAGAAACATGTCCCTATTTCCACACAAAGCACACAAAGTTTAACTACTTACCTGAAGTATGTCTGGAATCTAAACCTCTCAGAAGGTCACAAAGTTTCTGTGCACTGGTGGAAATATTCTCCCCAATCTCTAGAAATGTTACCATTATCTAGACTCATTTATAGATGAGGTAGTTTTCCTTGCCCCTCTAGTCCAACTGAGAATCCTGGACAGATGGAAAAAAGTGCTAAAGTCTTGTAAACTTCAGTTAGAGTTCCTTTCATCTAAATGTAAGCATGTGAAACACAGTGGTTAAGGCTGAATTAATCATTCTAGACTCTCCTAATCACAGTATAAAAAAACATTGTTTGGCCTAGATTATGGCATGTGGGGGTGGATTCGGAGGATTATGTAGGACTTTCCTCCTATGAGTGAAAATATTACAACTGTTTATGAGAGCAAAAACAGTCCTGATGATTTTAAAATTCTGTATTCAGAAGAAAAATGACAAAACCTCTAGAAAAGTAGTGTTGCTTCTTCATTTGCTCTTTAAACAAAGTGTATGTCCCAAAGGTATTTTCTGGATATAAAATGTTGACATAAAGATACCTGATATATAAAAGGAGACTTTTACATTGATATTCAGATGTTACCTGACCCAAGGGCAGGTCTTTACAGGTCTCTGATAAATCTTACAGTAAAAATAATACTTGCAGGGAACAGAATTCCTAAATACATTGTGAGACCTTACATTTAGGTCATCTCAGGTTTTTTTTTCCATGTTACTTGCTGGGTGTTCTGAGAATGTGCAGGCAAATACTCCAGTGAGTAGCTAGGTTAGAGTCACAGTTTTGTTTACAGCAACACTTTAAGTTAACCAAAAGTAAATCTGAACACTGAAAAGGTCATATCATCTTCTTTATATTTCTGTGTATATAAAACTAAGAAACTCCAATCTTATTAGTACTCTAATTATTAGTTTAGATCTAATTATTACAGAAAAAGAATACTTCTGTGCGGAAAAAGTTTCATCAATAATGGCAATAGAATTATAAATTTATAAACCCTTTAAGTTTTACTTCTTTTCATGTTGCTATGTTAATTCTTCTGCTGTCCCTCATGGTCCCAAGGTCACTGGCTTCATTCAGTTGTAGTGGGGTGTTTTGGTGAGTTGTCAGGATCAGAAGTCCTGTGTTGTTTATTACTGTCATCTATATAAAACCATATAAACTATGGTTTTATAACTAAACATGTTTACAAATCTAAACAGTTTTAAAAGCTCTATTCAGTTTTAAAAACCAAAACTCGGTATATCTTACTAGCCTTAGTGAAATTTCCTCTGGTGTGTCGGAAGGAGGGAGCAGATTTTCTAATAAAACCCTAATCATACATGTTTAATTTGTTTAGAGCTTCTTAGGCACTCTACAGCCACCTATCCTTCTAGGAGATTAAGTCAGTTATTCAGTGTTGAGACAAATACTCAGGCCTGGTTTCTGCTTCAAAGAACTTACTGTCTAAGTTCAGATACGTGACATTGAAATGAGAAGTGACAAGTGAACAAAAGAATCAGCAGGGGAGAGAGGGAGCACAAAAGAATACAGTTTACAGAATTATCATAGAGTTTCTCAAAGGCATGTTTCATCTCACCTAAATTTAGTCATGAAAGTTACATATCTAGCATGAGCAAATAGAAGACTGTTTCCGCATGTGGTCAGTAGAGCTAACTGGATGACTCTGGCAAATTATTTCACTTAGAAATGTATTTTTAAGTGGATGAATTACTTTCTGGATGTCACTATCTATCTCCTCCAACAATTGAAAGACCCTTGGCTTGTCCTACTCACGTAGCTTCCAGTTTGTAAGGGTTCATATGACAATTTTTTTTGTAAGAAGACCATATGGTTAGCTAAGAAAAGATGATAAAATAACAAGGCAATGATAAGGAGTTGCCTTAGTGAAAGACCATCGAGCTTCATCTTGTCCTGTACACCATTTTAGAAGTGTTTTAAAAATTGGCACAGATTGATCCCCTTCTTCTTAAATTTACACTTAAATTTAGGATCTTGTCAGCAATGGCTTTTCTATGACGAGATCATTCTTGCGTCAGAACAATGTTCAGTGAGGAAACTCACCCAAGCTCAGTCCTTTGGTCTGACAGATTGCCTCATACTCCTGAGTAGCAATGCAACCATGCAACAGTCATTTAGTAAAAAAGTAAACACATTAATGTCCTGTGGTAAACAGCTCCAGAGACCTGGCACGATGTGCCAGACTTTCAGACTTCAGATGAGTCAACAGCTCCAAGTTTTGTGTATGCCCAGCTGAAGTTTACATATTATTCAGCTCTTACAAACCAAACAGAGTAGGAATGGCATTGCAGGAAACCTTGAAAATTAAGCCTCTGTATCAATCTGTGTTGAATCAAATCTGATTCCAGGGGCTGGGCAGAAGAAGGAGAAAAATGTGACAGATGCCAAAAATGAAATTTCAATTGTACTGCTAGACCATGTGTTAGAAGTAATTACTGACTTAATAAATGGGACTGTTCTACTTTGTATAGACATTTTGACATAAAAAAATCTTGTTTTTGTCAGAGAGTCTGCAAGATAGGTTATGATTAGGAGGAAAAATATTAGCAGCCTATTCAGACTCTGCAGTCCTTAAAAAGCAGACATCATACAAGTAATTCAGAACTCTTGGCTGAGATAGTAACTTCCTTCTGTTGACTATGTAAGGAGTACAGACACTTCTAGGCTCCTGAACACTGCATAGGAAGATACTTAAGACCGGGGAGTATCTGAACCAGAGGGTGAATTAAGTCTTCTCTGCGGGTATCACTATGTTTTCAGCATTCAGAAGGCTACATCTGTTTCCAAGGTTGTTAGTCTATTGTGGGGAAAAGAAGGGTACTGGGACTGAAATTGAATTTAGTCAGTCTGGATATGGTCCGTAGTAACTTCAGAATGGACGAATGTCTTCCAACTTAAGGCTTTGATCTGTGGCTAAAACATCTTTCTTCTGTAAATGTCACTATTCTTTAGTCTGTAAATACCACCTACATCACATGTAAGGATAGGTTTTAAAATGGACAGATTTAACAGTCCTTGCTAACACAGAGTTTATTATCATCTAAAGGACAACTTTTTTTTTTTTTTTTTTNCATCAGTTAGTGTTGCAATGTTCCCTTTTTTTTTTTTTTTTTTTTGGTCTTTCTTTTTCTTTAGGCTGCAGTGAAAAATATAGGTGTAAAGCAACAGTCTGCCAACAGCCTTTGCACATCACCTGCAAATGAATTAAAAACAATTGCTGGAAAAATCTTTTACTTGCATACACAGAATTCAGAATGAAACCTGTCCCCTCACACCTCACTGCCAATGCCTCCACTAACACGTAGTCTATTCACCAGAAATCAAACACACTGAGACACTACCTTTAGCCTCTCAGAGATGTTTCTCCACACATTGCATAATCACATAGCAGTGTCCATCTTAGGTACTCCATTTAGATATGTTCTGGGAAAAAAGCAGCCTGAGATCCACATCTACACCCTTACACCTAGACTCTAGACATGGTCAAACACATTCAGTAAAATGTATATAACTGCTGTATGTACTCAACATAGACTGATATTACGGAAGCATACTTAAAGACCACAGGCTCATTTAAAATTAACAATGTGAGAGATTTATTCCTCTTCAGTTTAGACTTTCTAGCAAACATGCAAGAATAGAAAGATGGAACGAACTTATTGAAAGAAAGAGAAGTAATGGATTTATTTTTTGCTTGGATAATATTCCCATAAAGCTTGTCAAAAAAGAAAATATATTTGGTGAGCCAGCTGCAGGTCTTGTCTGAAAATTTTGACAAATTTAAATGTTAAAAATAATTTTTTAATTTGAGGTAAATGTTTCTTTTTATCCACTTTTTCAACAACTTTCTACAATAAAATTTGAAACAAAGATATTTTGAAATATGTTGTTTATTTGAATAGGCTTTTTGAAACATAAAATCCAAAATCTTATATAAAAAGAAAAAAAAAGCAAAAAACAAAACAACCAAACGAGAAAAAGGTTTTGATTTTCTACAAAAAGAAATAATAAAACAAGGAAGCCTAAGTGAAATGATGGCAATGCAGTTTCCTGCTAACAATCTGAATCCTCTTCTTAACATATTAGCTCAAAAATCTCACCAAGGTTTAACCAGCAGGCTTCTCGGCCACACCTTTTGAATATCAGAGATGCCTCTTTATTGTTCTGGATTTGCTCTCCTGTGTTTTCATAAAATGTAACTAACATCATATCAGATCACAGTGGATCAGAATTCTGCTCTTGGAAATTGCTATAGCACTCTCAAATCAGCTTCTACCGCATATTTTCTTCAATGATCTTATTTCTTTCTATAAGAGTGTAGTGATTTTAAATCTGGTAGGGAACAAAGTACTAAAACTTAGGAATATAGCTGGAAATATTCAGGCTAGAAGTTTTTTCACTTGAAAATGCTGATGTATCACCTTGAAAACCATGGACTTCTTATAAACTTTCTTTTGTGCAAACCCTTCTTGTTCCAGACAGAATTTCTATGGACTTTCATTCTTTGACTTATTAGATTAATTTTCCAAATTTTGGACTACTAGGGTTCTGGATTTGATCCTTTTAGTGAGGCTTTGGTAAACAAACAAACAAACAAACAAATCAATAAATACATATTGCTCTTATTGATATGGGTTGCAAGAAAAATATTTGAAATTTGGAAAAAAGTCTGTCTGCAAGATAACTACTGAATGTTTAGTTCTATTCAGAACTAGAATTTCTACCTCCAGCTCTGCTGCCATCTATTTCCTGAGCTTCAGTTCTTTTCTTCTCTATGGCTCAAATTTCTCATTTGTAAAACAGGAATAAGTATACTTGCTCTGGTTATACAGAAGATGTAATTACAACTTAATGAAAACTGACAGAATTGCCAATTTCAGCTGCATATGGCTTGAAAGGAGAACTGAAATTGTTAATTTCTCATCAAGAGAAAAATCTGGTTTAGATCGTTACGACACATTTGAAACATTTCAATTGACTTTTTATCATTTGTATGATGATGTAGTATGTTATGGAACGGTATTGTATGGTATGTTATGCAATATTAAAACAGAGAAATGGAAAGTAATTTCAGAAGAAAGAACCAAAAAAGAAGGAAATAGCTTATTTCAACAATGTCAAAATGTAGTATTTTGAATTGTGAGAGCTTTTATTCCATTTTTCTTCAGAACAATATTGTATTGAATCTGACCCAATTTTGTAAAATGTTTCATTTCTGAGTGAACTGTGCATTCCTGATGGGAATATGGTTTTGTCAAAGACTTTTCTACTTCCTTGAAAAGTGCTGTGAAATCTAAGAGTCAAAAGTGCTATATAAAGACCAAGAATTACTATAATGTGTCTGATTCCAACCAGGCTGAAGAAGGATGACAGCTCAGATAACTTGCTCGTCTCCCTTCACACAGCTATGAAAGTACCAACCACACGCCTGTTTCTTGATCTCTGAAGGAAGACTGTGAAGATCTGATCTTCAACTCTGCATCAATTGATACAGAAGGAACATGTGAGCAACATAAGTAATAGAACATTGTGCCCTATAGCTTTATGTTTCATGGCTGGACTTTCTGACGTCTTGTAAAGTGTGAACATTGATTGCAGTGTTTCCTGTTGCTGGATTTTATTGCTAAGGGTTGCAATAAAACTATTTCAAATTTGGAAAAAAAAGTCTCACAGCTCCTCTTTCCCATGTGAGCTCTAGTGTAACTATTAAGGACAGATTTCATGATCTTACCCCTCAGATGATGATATGAATTAATAAGACATCTTTTCTTTTTTCTATCATTATTTTCATGGAGCATATCAGAACTTAATAGTTTTAAATGTCCCCTCTACCAATTGTGCACAAAATTGAGGAGCAGGTTCACAAGCTGTTGAAGAGAGAGTGCTGACACATAAATACAAAATGTTATTTTATCAGGTTCATTTACTTAAAAAAACAGGCTGGAATATACACAAAGAAACAATTCTACATGCAGATCAAGTCTGATAGATCAGAACATGTGAATTTTCCAAGATACAAGTTAACCAAGCCATAGACCACACTAATACTCAGAGTAAGGTTGAAAGGATAAAACTTTCTCAGTTTAAGTTGCATGAGAAATGTCTGTGTGTGATTGGAATAAGGGGTATTTGGATCGATACTTGAGTGAGAGCCTGGGTCATCTGCAGTGAAGCCATTGTCTGAGTGCTCAGAGTAAACACTTGACTCTGCCAGAATAGGATGTGTATTCTAGGAAGCCAAAGTGTAATCTCACAGGGTGAAGCATCATGAAAAATCCAGTAGCTATGAATGAGTGACACTAGCAAGGATAAAACAACAGGAGACCTCAACCCTCCTGCTTCAGGGCATGAATTGTTTAAGAAAGATGAAAGGCATTTTCACCCCTTTTCCCCTAAAGTATAATATTGAACAATTGGTTCTTCTGGCTGCATGTCAGAGTTTATTGCTCTCAAGTATCAAACACTGACCATCACTGATGAGAGGGCAGTAGGAGAGTGGGACCCTTGGGTGCTAATTCCTGTTTGCACACAAAAGCCAGGCATGCAGGCAGATGGATGCCTCAAAGCTGGGAAAAAGCTGTGTAGCTTCTTCTGAGAGCTAGAGGTTGAGACACACAGATCCCTGTGCCTCTCTGTTAAATAAAGTTTTGTCATCCTTAGCCTCTGAAGTGATTAAATTTGTCCCAGTATCATTACAAAATGGAATTAGCAGCAATTCATGGAGCTACAGTAGCCTGGGGGTGGTTTCAGCAGATACAGTGACACCATTCTAATAACAAGGGCTGAGAATGACATGTCACAATTACTGTTGGTGCTGCTGTTGATTTACGTCAAGGCAACAGTTCCATGGCAGCCATCATTCAGTTTTATGCTGATTTCCTGGCAAGTATTTCTGGGTATGTAAATGTTACCAAGGCTTTGCGATGTGCTGGTGGGTCACAGAGAAAGATCCATCATTTTATGAAGACAATAGCGCACTGAAATTGGACATTAGAAGAAGGTTTTTGATAATCAGCTTTCAAATAAGCCAAGTGAAGATAGAGAAGAATGGCAAAAAAACCCTAAATGCTTTTTGAAGAGAAGTAAACCTGTTTTAAAAGGATTATGTGATGTTATATTTATGGTGGGAAGAAAGTACTTGATGATTCTATGAGTACTCTTCAAGTCTCTGTTTTTCTGAGAAGAAAGTCACACCACACATTCATTTCTGCTTTGTTGAAGCTGGTCAGTCATAAACTGACCCGCTTAGTTCTTTATTTCCTCTTTTTTTTTTTTTATGATGATGATGATATAAAGTATTAGAAATTGAGCTGATCTTTTTTTTTTTTTCCCCCCATGTCCAAAACATAAAATCCACCAGATTTAGTGTAAGTCACAACAAAATACTTTTTTGATGCAATTCAAGGCCAAGTTCTCAGTGAACCTGAAGTGAGCTTTAGCTAATCTTTTGGCTTAGACAGAAACAGTACAAACACTGATTTCATTTCCCCAACACAAGGTAAACACCCCTCCAGTCATTGCAGCAGCTAAGAAAAAGATAAAGATTGTGTTGATAGAGACAAAGACTGTGGCTGGTATCCATGTCAACAGATAGAATGATTCCAAAGCTCCAATTAAAATGTATTTAATGCCAATAAAGAAACAAAACAAATAAGTATAAAGACTAAAAGGTATCATTTCTTCATTTACAACAGGACTTGATATAAATGAAGCAATACTTACAATTCTTCCTACCTACCTCTCTTCCTATTCTGTTTCTTCACTTATTTGAAAGTAGACGCTTCCCTTCTGTTAATCTCTAGATTCACTACATCAGTGTAGCATACAGAAGAGTGGAAAAATCTACTAAATATACCAGGCCTTTTATATCATACTCTGAAGAACAGAATAAAATATGACCTTTGAAGTGTTTGGAGAATTCCTTGTGTAGAATCCATTTTGCTTCATATGAAATATCCTGAAAAACACACTGCTCTCACAGGAAGTAAATTCCTGCTGAGAAGAATTAAGCAAAATGATCCTTCTTTTGGCAAACTGAATATAGTTCCAGATTGGTCAAAAAAACAGAATTGCAAACTTGAGAATTAAAATTATTCTTTAGCATAGAAACACCAATCTAAAATATTTAATTTTATTTAATTTTATCTTATAATCCAATCTGTATCATTAAACAACCTTCTTACTGCCTCTCTACCCCAGCTCAGAATTTAAACTTAGTTGGGAGAAGTGTTACAGAAATACAGCAGCTTTAACATTCTTGTTAAGACCCCATGTAACCTCTCAAGTCCAATGTTATAATTGTCTGAGCACTTATAGATTTTTTTTTTCTTTGCAGCTTTCTTGAGCTGACATAAAGGTTGACAAGCCTGGTGACATAATGGCTATTATTTTGAGTAGTTTCTAAACAATATCATTTTTGTGCCCTTCTGCTTTCAATAAAATTATAGGTTTCTTTATTTTTTATGAAACAATGGCTCTTAGCTTCCATGCTATATTTCCCAGGAAAATTTCCGATGAGACTGCCATGAGTCGCTATTAATGCAATTATTGTTGTTGACGTCAATGGAAGCATTGGTTATGCTGAGGTCCCCATTCATGGTGTCACTTCTGAGGACAGAGTTATAAACACTATCCTGTTATTTATCCTGCCTCTGTAAACCAAATAAATAAATAAATAAACACAAATACAAATACTACAAAATAAAATAAGCTGCTAATTCTAAATACATCCAGATAAATAAGAGCATTATTTATAGAAATGCAGTGGTGAGAGATCAGCTGTGAAAGTGAACGAGGAGCTGATAAATTCTCATTACCTGCTTGGGTCTGACAACTGAAATGACCTGCTAGGCATCCGCTGGAAATTCAATCAGGTACCTGCAAATAGCAGACATCTCCAGCAAAAATCCAACATGTGTAGGGTTTCACTTAGTGTTTAGGTGTCCCATTCCTGTGCAGTCAAGAGTGGAGGAGGCCTGTCAAGATTTCAAGCTTGTCTAAGGCACAAGGAA
Source organism: Aramus guarauna (assembly GCA_013400195.1). Classification (NCBI taxonomy): domain Eukaryota; kingdom Metazoa; phylum Chordata; class Aves; order Gruiformes; family Aramidae; genus Aramus; species Aramus guarauna. The sequence continues at coordinate 48,639 of VXBL01006852.1, forward strand.
ACTCTAAAAGGCTTGCTTTACCCCTTTTCCTCCCTACTTCATCCTACAGTGAAGTTTGTGAGGTTTAGTATCTGATAAGGAAATCAAAATTTACCTACTTTTTTGACAAAACTTTGGTTTTAATGTACTTTAGCATGAGCCAAAAAGAGCTCATAATTATAGGGCAGGAGAATATTTACTCCACTCACATGATATTGGCTCCACTAATATGAGTCTGTAAATGCTTAATCTGAAGTAGGAAGTGATAATCACGTTGGTGATATACACATAAAGTTTTAGGTGGACTCAGGAACTTTGTACTGGCTGCACCAATGCTGGAAGAACTGCCTCTCCAGTTGCAGCTCTTGCCTTCAACTCATGTTCTGAAAACCCCAAAGCCTCTTACTGAAATTCATTAATATACTTATGTCCAGTCTAAAAATCTGCCCCAGATTCTCAGTGAATTTACTGTCTTCAATGTGATCTCAATGGTTTTCTTTTATTGGATTGCATCACATATGGGCTAAACCAGACTTCTTTTAGGGAAGAATGAATGACCAGTACAGTCCAAGGCTGCCTCCCTGCAGGAGTTGAGAAGATCACAGCACCATAGAATCATAGAATCATAGAATTGTTTAGGCTGGAAGGGACCTCAAAGTTCATCCAGTTCCAAGCCCCTGCCATGGGCAGGGACACCCTCCACTAGACCACGTTGCCCAAAGACCCATCCAACCTGGCCCTAAACACTTCCAGGGATGGGGCATCCACAGCTTCAACCTGTGCCAGTGTCTCACCACCCTCACAGTAAAGAATTACTTCCTAATATCTGATCTAATCCTCCTGTCCTTCAGTTTAAACCCTTTACTCCTTGTCCTGTCACTCCATGCCCTTGCAAACAGTCCCTCTCCAGCTTTGCTGTAGGCCCCTTTAGGTACTGGAAGGCTGCTATAAGGTCTCCCTGGAGCCTTCTCTTCTCCAGGCTGAACAATCCCAACTCTCTCAGCCTGTCTTCATAGGAGAGAGATCCATGACAATACTAGAACAATGTTAGGCAACTTCTTTCTCTGAAAAGAGAAAGAGAGAGGCTGAGCTGACATTTATAATCAAAAAAGGGAAATTAAAGTAGAGGGATTATTAATGTAACGCATACAGTGTTTGGGAGAACAACCCACAAGTGTGACCACACTTTTCCAAGGAACATAAATGTCAAATTGGATTAAGCTCCTGAAAACCTCCAGGGATGATCTAGGAAAGCAGAATTTATTTTATGAAATTGTTTTGATTTGTTTAGGTCACAACAATGAAGGCAGATGTGGAATAAACTGTTCCCCATTAAAGAAATAAACACTAGCACATTTTACTAATGTCCTGGTAAACTGAAGTATTTAATACAAATTACCAACCAAAGATATTTCTGCTGCAAGTTAAACAAATTGATAACCATGAGAGAAGTGTTGTGCTGGAAGAGCCTTCTAGCAGGAACAGTGAGTGCAAATGACCTAGGTAATCTGAGATTTGTTTGCTATTTTTTGCTTACTAGGTTTTTGGGGTTTTTTTAAGGTTACTTGTAACTAGTTTGTTATGACATGTATACCTTAGTTTCCTATGACAACAAGGAACTGAATTCTGTGATAGAGGTCCCTTTCCATTGTGTGTAGTCTTGTGCGTTTTGGTGATATATACCATTACATCAAACAAACAAGAGACTCAAACCTCTACTTGATAGACTGCATATATGTTTACATATTCTGAACTAGCTGATACACTCAGAAATTGTACAGGTGAGACATTTCCAAATGTATGCAATTAACAACACTGCAGTACCTTCCACCTGATTAAACCAACTATATATAGCAGAACCGTAAGTTCATTCAGGCAAGCAAAATGGTGCTTATGAATTTTATTTGAATTTTCTGCTCCAGATCCTTATCTTGAACATATCTTAATAATTTAGTTGAACAACAGATTTGTCTGCGTAAGACTGTTTGGTAATGCATTCTATTCTACTAAGTAGTTATTAGGCTGCCTGTCTTAATAACTGTGATACAGATGTAGAATTCAAGGTACCTAGGGTTTATTCTGTCATTAATTAAATGCACAATTTTTTAACAAGTCACTCTCTTACAAGGAAAACTTGCCTAACTTTGGGTTAATCTGTGAGGTAGGTAGATGACAGCTGTCATGTGCATTCAGCCACTATTACCCTTGAAAAGTGCTGGTTTCTCTTTGTTGGATATAACTGGAGCATAGACTGCTGGTCAGACTTAAACTTAACTTTCAGATACTTAAATTAGATCAATAAATCTGAATGTATATTTGAAAAAGGATATTTGCATTGACAGGTAGTAATTCATAACCTCAAATCCTTTTTTATATATTTAGTGTGAATAGTGTTTAAATGGAAACAAACAAACAAAAAAAAAATAAAAAAAAAATCAGAAATTCAACCAAACAAGAAAAAACCCCTAGGGAAATCTAAAGCAAAGTAAAGAATAATGCTAAGGTCAAAAAGTCTAGCTGGAATATCATCCATCAGATAAAATGAATGATCCATAACATTAGCAACCACAGATATGGAGAAATTTTGGTTTCTGGAAGGAGTTCTCACCCTTCTTTTTATACAACAGACAGGTAGATTCACATATAAATTAAAATAAATATTTTTTTCATTTATGTTGCTCTTGCTACTCCAACAGATTTTAATGTTCCCCCTTTCTCTCAGACTTTTTTTCCCACAATCGTTATCCAGGCTGAACACAATTTACTGTGAGATTACACTTTTGCCATCCTCAGAAATGGTCCAACCGTGCTGCAGTGGAGGTTTTAATAGCGGTACAACACTACTTGAGTCATCGTTTCCATATCTTAGTATCCCAATTGGCCATAAATAATGGGGATCTTCCTCAGACCAGGTATTTTGGAAATAAATTAGAGCCTTGAATGATTATTTTTCTTAATGGAGAAGATGAAGTTCTTTAAAAGGAGCTAGTGATAGTGGGATAGCATATGTTTCTTTTCAGGCAGCCTGCCACTCCAGGCAAAATGAAGACTGTCCAAATAGCTACTACCATCAAGCTCCTTTGTCTTTAACTTTACACCATAACATTATTTCACAAATTAGCCAAACCAAACAAGACAAACCAAAAATGCAGGAGAAGATGGGATCCACTCAGTATTATTCTTCTCCACGCTTAGTAGATTCTTATACTGCCTACAATAATGAAGTGCCTAAAAATTTTTGCTGAATGAACTGGAAAAAGTGTAAAGCTTGGCACTAAATTTAATTCCTTTAGGAGATCTATTCCATGGAAAGTCCCAGTCTTTTTCTGTACACAAGGTTCTTTCACATAAAGACAAAACTATAACAACAAAAAAAGCCCTCAGCACCTTCTCTGATCTAAAATCACTGAAGTAACATGAGTCATGTCAGTAACTTGATCATATTCATATCAGAAGTTTGGGCAAAGTGAAATGCTTTCAAAGAATTCCCTTAACTCCAGAAAGAAAGGATATTTTTCTAGCTCAAACTGTGATAGAAGAGTGACAATAAAATTGAGATCCTAAAAGCCTGACTGGGAAGACAAGAACACCTGTTTCAGTCCCCACAGCAAAAAGGATGGGAAATTGTAATATCAAGAGATGACATATTTGAAGGTTGTATTTTTCTCAGTTCATTTCCATGATGTTGGACTCGCACTCCCTGACAAGCTCTGAAGAAGATGTAGTTTATGAGGGTGGTTCAAGTGTGATAAAGAAGCTGCAAGTTGAGGACATGAAGGGTTAGGTGCCCTTGAGGAGCAGATGGGCTCGAGTGCTCTGCAAGGATTGATGTTATTAAATTGAATTATTATTATTAGCACTTGTACAACACAGGGAATAGATGAGCAAAAGAAGAGGAAAAAAACCTACACATGAGCAAAAGTGAAATTAAGGTGTAATGCAGAAAATATCGCAAGAAAACTTAATAAAATAAATATATACTTAACCCCCCCAAAAAAACCCAAACAAACAAACAAACAAAAAACCCACAAAACCACCTTGAAGGAAACACCAGTATATCATATAATCTTGATATCTTTACAGACTCTAATATGTTAAAAATCAGTGCTGGTGCACCAAACTATGCAGTAACCTGCCTTCCCACAAATGCCTCCTTAACCCCCTGTAGCTGGGAGCTACACTATGTGTCCCACTAAACAATGTGTGATGGGAGTCAGCAGGCCCTTGCTGATACAGGGCAACAGTGGCAGTCACTTCATGGAGATACACAACGCTTCATCTCGATTTTTATAGGTAGGTAGGTAGGTAGATATAAGAGAGAGAAAGAGAGAGAAAGGCATATATCTGTATCTCCTATACGTGTCTCTGAGTGCATATGTGTGTGTATATATGTATACATATAAATGTGTTTGTGTATGTATGTGAGCACATAGGAGGAAATACATAAAATTTTATATATTTATATATATATTTAGCAAAGAACAGCTCTGCTTGGATTTATTGAAGGATAAATACACTCTTAAACAGCAAGGCTACTGTTTCTCTCAGAAAAAGTCATGCAATAACATTAAGATATAACATCTTTACTTGTCATTTCACACCTCTTTTTTACTCTGCAATCTGAGCTGTTTGGCCCATGATTCATATATATTCAAAGCTTTTTATCACTTATGGTTCATATGAAGAACAGATAGAAGAAGGAGTCTACCATTAACAATGGCTTTGATGGACCTTGCTGGCATGTAGACCAGAAGATAATATTCCAAAATGCATGTCATGGGAGGGAAAAATAGGATAGCATTGATGGTGTAGCAATGAAAACAGAAATCTGTGCTGTCATTATGTCTCTATATGAGGTAGGTGGTGCCAGTTGTTGTTACAAGACAATGACATATCTAATATAGAAATATGTCTACCTCTCCAAACCTGTCATTGCTCTGTAGGTGTACTTTCACAGACTCTCCTTCACTGACCCTCGGAATGTAGTTTGGACTTAAAGTCATACTCAGTTATGGTGGAGCTGGAGGACAGGTGCCCACCAAAGCTGCTCTATCATTCCCCCTCCTCAGCTGGACAGAAGAAAAAAAAATGTAACAAAAGGCTCATGGGTCAAGATCAGGGTCTCGGGGAGAGATCGTTCACCAATTAT
>VXBL01006853.1:13087-27870 GCA_013400195.1 Aramus guarauna
GGGGGGACACGACGACGAGCCGCCATCCCTCCCCGGAGCAGATGGTCCCTCGGCAGCAAGCTGCCCCTTCCGCATCGATTACCCAGGCTGGCCGTTTAACGATTGCTTTCCGGGGTTAATTAAACTCTCCTCGCCGAGGGCTGCTGTGCGGCAGGGCCCTACCTGCCTGCAGCCCCGGTGGACCACCCCCAGAATAAGGAGGGGGGGATGAGCCTGTGGATGGAGCTGGGGTTTGCTTCCAAGCCAGACCTTGGCCTTAATATCCATCCCAGAGCGCAGCGGGCGTGCCGGGAGGATCACCGCCGCCGGCTGCTCTTCTCTCCAGGGCATCTGGAGCAAGGTCGGCTGCTGAGCTCGGCCGTATCTTGCTCCCCAGGCAGTCTGGGAGGCTGGAGGAGACGCTGCCCGGCGTCTTCCCCCCCCGATCACTGGGGTTTTGGAAGCGGTCCCCGCTACCTTGCTCCTGTAGGGTTTGGGCTGTGACTGACCGCATCTCTCTTTGCAATGATTTTGGAGAAAGGCGTCGAATTATTTGGCAGCCGGACGGCGATTGTGGAGCAGCGTGGTTTGCGGAGCGGGTCGCCAGCCCTGCAATTATTGGGAGTTGCTGCTTCTCGCGTATCTAAATGTGCCCTTTCAGCGGACGCTCTCGGTCGAAACTGCCATCTTTTGCCTCATTGTCAACCTCGGCGAGGTTATGCGTCGTTTGCTGACTCACAGCCTCCTGCTCTAATTACTCGGCTCGGCTCACTCCCCGGAGCCGCCCAGCCAGTCCCGGCACATCGCTTCCCGAAGCCCGGCTGTGCTGCTTGCCGGGGGGGCTGCAGCCGGGGCACCCTGTGCAAACCTCCTGCCTGCACCCATCCCTGCCCGCGGCATCGCTCCGCGTCTCCGAGTCTGGCCGAAAGCTGCTCCCGTGGTTTTCCGCTCCGGCATCCCGCCGCTCACCCTTCCCCCCCGGGATGGTTTTGGGGTGTAGCCGGGGGCTGGTGGGTTCTGGCAGGGCGAGCGCATGGTGTCGCTCGACCCATCGTCCAGACGCGATGCTGGGGGGCGGTTTCAGGGCTGGCTGCCTTGCCGGGCACCCCCCGGGCACCGTCCCGCCGAGCGATGCTCGCTGCCGTGGGCACCCTCCGGGCTTCCCGTGAGCATCCTTGGCTCCGCGGGGTGAGTGGGAGCCTGGCCTCCCCCCTCGGCATCAGTGCCGACTGGGACGAGCCGTGCGCTAAACCCGTTAGCTGAGCCTCTTTGATCCCCGTCTGATATGATCAGCCGGCCGGTAAGCTCTCAGCCGGGCCCAGCGTGATTTCCAGCATCGCAGCGATTCGAACAGACGCCGCAATTACCGCCGGGGTCGGGCTGGTCCCGCTCCTGGTCCTGCTCCTCCGGGCCGGCTCAGGCTCCTGTCCGCCCATAAACAAAGCTGCAAAGGAAAGCACCAGCTCTGCCCTTTACTATTCTTATTTCTATTTCTTATTTTTGTTTTTTTTAAAATATCGCCCCATCCCCGGCTTGCCAACACGTCGTCGGGGCGGTGGGAAGAGCCTGCTCTCCACTCCGACATCTCGCCTCTCAGAGGTTTGCGCCTTCCAAGGAGAGGGGACCCAAACCCACCCATCCCAGCAAGCCAGATGGGTGCAGGGGCTCCAGTTGGCTTTAATTAATGTAATTTTTATCTCCTCATGCGTTCGGGTGGCAATATTGGGGCGGAAACGAGGTCTCTGCAAATCCATCTTGCTAACGGAGGTGAAACCAAGCCGGGTAATCCGGTGGTAACGACAGCGCTCCAAGCCGGGTAATGCAGTCGCGCTTGCCTTGGAAGAGGAGATATTTTATTTATTTATATATCAAGAAAAAAAAACCAACCCATATATGTGTTTGCACAGGCTTCTGTCTGTCACAGAATGGTACAACCACGCATCTTATCTTGTAAAGCCATATTTTGGCCCTTTTTTTCCCCCCAAGAAAGTGAATTTTAAGCACCGGGAGACAGTGATGGTTTCTTTGGAGCTGTTACGATCTGCCATGTACAATAAATCCGTCTTAGTTTGTGGATTATTGGCCCAATAGACCGTAACAGCTCTGTCAGCCCCTCCTGGCGTGCTGTGTCCGGCGAGCTCAGCCTTCTGTGGGTTTTCCTTTATTTTTTTATTTTTCAGCAGAAATTTCCTAAGGATTTTTCCATGCCGGGTGCGTGTATAACAGCTGATATGGAAATCACAGGAGCTCAGTTGCGTGCCCAGGTTTTTTTATTTTTTGGTGTGTTTTTTTTTTGTTTTGTTTTTTTTTTCTTTTTTTTTAAATATATTTCCCCTCTGAAAATACCCAAACCTTCACACTGGAGTCCAAGCCCCCGAAACACCTTGATGGGGGAAAGCAGAGCTGTCCCTCCCGGAGCGCGGCCGGCTGGCGAGGGGCTGCCCCGGCAGCGCGGGTCGGGTTTGTCGGGGATGGGGTTTTGCTGCTTTCCAGCAGGATTTTCCCTGGACAGTCCCGTTTGGCTGGCTGTCGTTCCCGGTCCCCTGTACTTGATCGAAGCTCAGAAAAACAGGATTTCCTGGGGATGGCGTGGGATGGCACGCCGGTGCCTTCATCCTCACCGGGCAGAGTGCAGGGTGGCACGTGCTTGTGCCACCCCCAGCCTGAATTTGAGGGGGGTCCTGAGCCCCCGGAGAGGGGGGAGCCTGCAGCTGCTCCTGCCCTGATCCCGCCTCAATCCCGCACCCCCGATCCCACGGCGTGGGCTCAGCACAGCCATGGGTGATGCAGTGGGGGGGAGATGTGGGGTGAAACGTGGGGTGCAGGCGTGGGGCCAGGTATGTGGCATAGGTTTGGGGTGAAGGGTGAGGGGCAGGCACGGGGTGCTGGTGCAGGCAGGAGCAGGCGTGCTGGGCTGCCCTCTGCACCGGCTTGCGTCCGTCCCACCTCCCTTCCCCGGTACCTGTCGGCTCTCCAGGGGTGCCAGGGGCCGGTGGCACGGGGCGAGGGGGATGAGACCCCCAGCAGGGGCAGCTGGGGGGACACACACACGTGTCTGTCTCTGTCCTCGGGGCCGGGCAGGGGATGCCTGCCTGGAGGAGGGCACGTGGGATTTGGGACAGGGCGAGAGCGGGCTGAGCGCTTGGTGCTGTCAGCGATAGCCCGGCCAGGACGGGGCTGTTGGGTGGCCCCCGCCGTGCCAGGGACGGCCGGTGTCGGCAGTGCCGCGGCACGCTGCTGGCCCGTGGCACCTTTAAGTCCCCCCAGCCCCTGTGCTGGGGCAGCCGCTCTGGTCCCAGCAGCTCTGTAAGCCCATTAAGAGCTCAGGGAGCCTTACGCCTCGGGGGTCTGCAGGAGGGACTTGCACTAGTTCAGCTTAAACCCCTTGAGCCGGAGTGGGGCCGCCCGCTGCGGGGACACGAGGACGTCCGCAGCCATCGTCCCGGAGATGCCTGTCCCAAATCCCCCACGGGTGCCGGCCGCTTCCCTCGGGTGCGAGGGACGGTGAAGGCTGCAGCCCTGGGGGTGCCCTGGTGCAAGGTTTTGGCTTTGATGCATCATTGGGGTAAAAATGTACCTCTTTCTCTGCAAAATCCTTAAAGGAACGTCTTCCCCCTCAGGGTGCTGCGGTTCAGCTTCGCATCATATAGGAGAAAGGTGTGGGGAGGCCACGTGGGTCCATCCAGGGTGCATGAGGATGGGGAAGCCACCCTAGTCAAAGGGAACGTGGTCAGAAAGTGCTGGGGAATTTTTTTTCTACCCTTAACGTGGACATGCCCCACGTCAAATGTGTCAAAAACTACCAAAGGAGGGAAAAAAGCCCCACAAGGATGGGGGGTCTTTGTGATGCCCGATGGGATGGGAATGTGCCTTCCTCCGCTTCGTGAGCGCAGCGTCCCCCCAACCCTGCCCTCAGTCACGCCTTGGATTTGCTGACCACCACCGTAAGACCAAGGAAGGCGGCATGGACAGTCCCTAAAATGCTGGCAGCTCATCCTAACCAGGAGGATGGGTTTCCTTCTGCCCGATCCACCGCCTGCAAGATCAAGTTCCCTGGTGCTCCTGCTCGCTGGGGGATGGAGGCTGCTGGGGCTCCCTGCCCAGCTTGCTCCAACAGCCCCTGCTCATCCCCAAGGCTCCCTTGGGCTCTGCTACCATGGAGCAAGGTGTCTGTGGCACGGTGGTGCCAACGTGGGGAAGAGGAAGGAGGAGGAGATGGAGTAGGCTGGAGAAAGCAGCAGATGGAGGAGGATGTCCACTGTGGAAGCTGAGAGTGGGCAGTGGGGACGTCAACCCTTTGGGTTGGTGGCCTGTGCTCTGGAGGCCCCATTCCCCCTATCTCAGGGGCTTGCTGGCACTGCAGCAGGAGGACCTGGCCAGCGATGGGGACGTGGGTGTTGGGTTTCAGGAGGGCATGGGATCAAAACCCTTCTGCAGGGGTGAGGGAAGATGGTTCTCTTGAAGGGGGGGGTCACCAGTTGAGCATCAGGTCCCTGGGAAGAGGCTGGGAGCTCTGAACCCACCCTGGACTGGCTGAGGAAGAGGTGGACCACCACATGGCAGGTGCTGGCTGTGACAACCACATCCAGCTTGTTCATTGCCATTCTAGCTTGCCACCTTGTTCCTCAGATTTTGAGGAAGTGAGAAAAGGCAGAAACATTGATTTCTAACTGTAGTTTTAGTTGTAGACCCTCAGATCTTGGGACCAAGAAGGACCAGTGAGTCCAGAAGGATGCTTACACCCTGTAATCAAGTCACTTAAGAGCACATCCCCAGTGTGAAAAGCTCACCACATTGAGCCTGTTCCAGCTCCCACCGTGTGGCATGTCCTTCATGCTCAAGACTCGGTCTTGCAGCTCTTCCCCATCTTCTTCTGTGTTGTGACCTCTTGTAGGCGGGTTATTCCATGGCTGCTGTCCTTGAGACCACATACAGTGTGATCCCCTCTGTCTGTCTGTCCTGCAGCACTTTCATCTGAGGGTCCTCCCGTCGTGACTAACGTCATGGCTGTTGATGGTGATGGTGGCCCTTTCCTCCTTCCCAAGGCCCTGGCTCTGCTTTCTGTCTTGTGGCTGGTTCATAGAATCATAGAATGGTTTGGGTTGGAAAGGACCTCAAAGATCATCTAGTTCCAACCCCCTGCCATGGGCAGGGACACCCTCCACTAGACCAGTCTGCTCAAAGCCCCATCCAACCTGGTCTTAAACACTTCCAGGGATGGAGCCTCCACAACCTCTCTGGGCAACCTGTTCCGGTGCCTTGCCACTCTAACAGGGAAGGATTTCTTTCTAACATCTAATCTAAATCTACCCTCCTTCAGTTTAAACCCGTTACCCCTTGTCCTGTCACTACAGTCCCTGGTAAACAGTTGCTTTCCATCCATCCTGTAGCCCCTTCAGGTACTGGAAGGCCGCAATTAGATCTCCCCAGAGTCTCCTCCAGGCTGAACAATCCCAACTCTCTCAGCCTGTCCCCATAGGAGAGGTGGTCCAGCCCTCTGATCAACTTTGTGGCCTCCTCTGGACTCCTTCCAACAGTTCCATGTCTTTCTTGTAGTGAGACCCCCAGAGCTGGGCGCAGTACTCCAAATGGGGTCTCACAAGAGCGGAGTGGAGGGGCAAAATCCCCTCCCTCGACCTGCTGCTCACTCTTCTTTTGTTACAGCCCAGGACACGGTTGGCTTTCTGGTCTGCAAGCGCACACTGCCGGCTCATATTGAGCCTTTCATCCACCAACACCCCCAAGTCCTTTTCCTCAGGGCTGCTCTCGATCCATTCCCCGCCCAGCCTATAACAGTACTTCGGATTGCACCGACCCATATGCAGGACCTTGCACTTGGCCTTGTTGAACCTCATGAGGCTTGCACATGCCCACCTCTCCAGCCTGTCAAGGTCCCTCTGGATGGCATCCCTTCCCTCCAGTGTGTCGCCTGCACCACACAGCTTGGTGTTGTCAGCAAACTTGCTGAGGGTGCACTCCATCCCGCTGTCCATGTCTCCGACGAAGACGTTAAGCAGTGCCGGTCCCAGTACCCACCCCTGAGGAGCACCACTCGTCACCGTTCTCCACTCGGACAGTGAGCCATTGACCACAACTCTTCGAGTGCGACCATCCAGCCAATTCCTTATCCACCGAGTGGTCCATCCATCGAATCCATGTCTCTCCAATTTAGAGACCAGGATGTCGTGTGGGACAGTATGCCTTGCACAAGTCCAGGTAGATGATGTCCGCTGCTCTTCCCTTGTCAATCAGCGCTGTAACTCCATCATAGAAGGCCACCAAATTTGTCAGGCACGAGTTGCCCTTGGTGAAGCCATGCTGGCTGTCACCAACCACCTCCTTATTTTCCATGTGCCTGAGCATAGTCTCCAGGAGGATCTGCTCCATGATCTTGCCAGGCACGGAGGTGAGACTGACCGGCCTGTAGTTCTCCGGGTCCTCCTTTTTCCCCTTCTTGAAAATGGGGGTTATTTTTCCCCTTTTCCAGTCAGCGGGAACTTCACTGGACTGCCAGGACTTCTCCAAAATGATGGAGAGTGGCTTGGCCACTTCATCCACCAGTTCTCTCAGGACAGGTTCTTTGGGTTCTTCACCCATCTCACTTGTGCTTTTTTCATAAGGCACAGTGTTGGTGGTTAAATTACCATAGAATCAGAATGGTTTGGGTTGAAAGGGACCTTCACAAACCATCCAGTCCCACCCCTGCCATGGGCAGGGATACCCTCCACTAGCCCAGGTTGCCCAAAGCTCCATCCAACCTGTCCTTGAACACTTCCAAGGATCCAGGGGCATCCACAGCTTCTCTGGGCACCCTGTGCCAGGGCCTCACCTCCCTCATCGTAAAACCTTTCTTCCCTATGTCCAACCTAGCCCTGCCCTCTTGCAGTTTAAAACTTGTTCCTTGTCCTGTCATGACAGGTCCTGGGAAAAGGTTTGTCCCTGTCTTTCTCCTAAGCCCCCTTCATAATGGAAAGGCCACAGTAAGTTTTTGTGGCTGTGTGCGAGACATCTGGTGAAAATCCAAGTGTTTTGCAGCAGTCCAAATGCATTCTGCATCCAGACTGGTATTCGATCAAAGGCACAACCTGGGCGTTGTTGGCACAACCCCTCCCCACTGTGCCACCACATCCCTGGGGCAGGACTTCTTGTCCCAACAGTTTGTATTCCTCATGACTCTTCCCATCAGCTTGCCTAGGACTGTTCTTCCATCCTCTGCTGGCGTGCTGTTGGGAAGGGAGACGGCCTTCCTTTGGGCTGATTATTGAAGAAGCTTCAAGAACCAAGAGAGCTATTTGACATCTCCTCCAAAAGAAAGCTTGGCGTGGGGTAGGTGCATCGCCTGTGCTCCTCTGGCCTCAGACGCATTTGCCCATCTGAGGGCACGGCGGGTGCGGTGTGGGTCCCCTTCCCAGCTATGGTCCTGGTTAAAGGTAGAACTTCTGGCTTATGACATCACAGTTGGATGCCATCGAAGCTGGTGTTGTGGATTCTGCGCAGCCGGGAGGGGGCAGCTCTGGGGTGCCTCAGCACCAGGGCTCACTGATCTCGGGACGTGGTGCCGACCCTCCACATGGCTCTGCTCTCCTGGAGGATGAGGAGCTGGTTGCTCCCTGGGCTCCAGCAGGTACGAAAGGCAGGTGCATCATCTCTTTCCTCTTTATCCTGGGATGCTCCAGCTCACCTATTGCCTCGGGCTCTGTACCAACACGGTTTTCTTGACTGCCTTTGTCCCTGAGCGTGCAGATCAGGCTTGGGAGATCTGGGTCTTGTGCTATGACTACGTGTCACGGAGAAGCCAAAGGGGAGCAGAAGGGCGGTGAGGGTCACACGAGACTCAAGGACCGGTGGAACCAGTGTCGGAGGTGTTCCCCAGGCTGAACTGAAATGATGGAGCACCTGCAGAGCATCACAGGTCCTGGAGGTGTTGGCAGCAAGTGTCCCCGTCCTCTGGTACCCGCTGGCCTTGCGGCAGCAACCTTCCCCCCACCCAGGTCTCTGGCACCATCATCTTGCTCAACGGCTTCCAGCCCGGCACGCAGAGCCTGGCAGGTCATGCTCAGCTCGCCTGCAGTGCCTGGAGTTGTCCTGGGCTCTCCAGCTTCCATCCCCTCCACCTCCGGCAGGATCCGTCTTGGTGCTGGGGTCATCCGTGACCTCCTGGTCGTGCCGGGGAGCGGGAAGCTCCTGGGGTGCACAGCAGCGAGCTTAGGCGAGTGCTTGTGTCCAAGCTGGAGCACGCCGGGGTTTGCTCTGTATTATTCTGGATTTAAAAGGAAAAAGAAGATTGCTCTTTCCCAGTTCCTGCATTTCCTGAGAGCAGTCTAGCTCCTAGCTTATCTTCAGACAGCCTCAGGGGTATTCCCTTGGAGTTTGGGAGTTTAATCAGGCATTGCTGGGGCATGTGAACTCTGTGTCGAGTCGCAGTTCCCAGGGAGGGGAGCGCCTCTTGCAGATATTTGGGTTGGCGTGCCTGGGCTGGGGGCTGGGCTGGCTGGGAACGCGCTGCTCCTTTTCCTGGGGATGCGACTGGGAATGGCCGGGGGGTGACGGCCCGCCTGGCCGGGGGCGGCTTGTGGGCAGGATGCTGGCAGCGGCTGGGGCAGGGTGGCTTCCCGAGGGCAGCCCCGCGGCAGGGCTGGATGTGCTGTGCGGGTCTGGCCGCTCTCGTCCCCTCCAGCCCGGCCTCTGCCACCTGCATCCTTTTTTTCCCGAATCCGTGGATTTTCCTTGTAGTATCCTGGGCGGGGTCCGCTGGTGCCCACCACCCATCCTGGCCCGCCGTCCCCCTCCCGACCCCTCCAGCCCTGACCCGGCTCCGCCACTTGTTTTATTTCGGGTGATTTTGAATTCGACAGAAAATCAGGACCCAGGTGGAAATGCCCGACGCTGGGCTCTGCTTCGCCGGTGGAATCGAGGGCTTTTGTTGCTGGCTTTTTAGCAGGCAGTATTTCTTTTTTTGGGGGCTGGATATATTCCTGGCAAGTAAAATGACGGATGCTCTGTTTCGTTTCCAGTGGCAGCGTTTCAGATTCCTTGCTCCAGGGCAGGAGCCGAGCGAACTCTGATTCCGGAGCAGCTCTGGTACCTTGGCAGCTTAAAGGCCACGGGGTTTGCTTGAATGACAAGTGGCACTGAGCACGGGGAAAGCTCGGGAGAGGCGGTTTTGTGCAGCGTGCCCTCCATCTCTTGTCGGAGCGAAAGCCCGCCGAGTGGGGAGGCAGCTTTTTATTGTCTTCGCGCTTCGCAGGCAGACCGGGCGGTGGTGGAAAGGCGACGCGCAGGATGGCGAGCCCTGCCTTGCCGGTGAGCGGAGACGCTCCCTGCGTCGCTGCTGGATAGATGGGGGGAAGCGCGAAGTCTTGGGGCACGGCTGCGCGTCTTCTCCCTCGGAGCTCCGGGCCCCCTCTTACCCCGGCTCTGCCCACACCTCCCCTTGTACCCGGCTTGCAGGGACGGGTGCGGATCCCGGCGGCAGGCTGAGCCCTGGGAGCAGCATCCCACGGCATCGGCAAGCCCCAGCCATTGGGGAAGGTGGGACCTGCCGCCTGGGATGCTGCGGTGCTGGGGATGAAGCTGGGGGTGCTGGGGGTCCATGCCGCGGAGGGGGCACAGGGCAGAACGGAGAAGGCTCCCCGGCCTTTGTTGCCCATCGGGACGGGCCCGAGGCATGTGCGGGTCTGTGGGCAGGGCTTGGGGTGGTGCTGGCAGCAGGCAGGGCTTGCCAGAGCACCCCTGCCCTTTCTTTTGCTGCCTGCGCAGGAGGCAGCGAGACCCGCCCCCCAAACCTCTCGAGCCTCTCTGGTCCACTGGTCTTACTGGGGTTACTGGGAGCAATTCCCCTGGGCACTACGGGAGGCTGGGATGCCTGGGCTGGTTGGCCCCACTGCTGCAGCGAGCTTTGGCCGTGCTCAGCAAGGCTGCGGGGCTGGCAGGAGACTGGGGCTCCCTGTGGGCTGTGGGGTGCCCTGCGCCCCCCCCCCCCAAAGCCATGCCGGTCTTCTTCCCCTCATCCCCAGCCCTGGCCACGCAGCCTTCCTCCCCTTTCTCTTCTTCCTCCTATTTCCCTCCTGCCAGCGAGGCCAAGCAAAACGCGGTGCTGACCAAAAATAACAACCGCCGGCAGATCCAGACAATGGATAAACCCCCGGCGAGGGCGAGGGCGACCCGAATCCTCCCAGAGGAAGACGGGATTATTTGCCGTCCTCTCAGACATCTGTCAGTAGCTGCCGTTTGCGGACCCCGGCAGCTTTCCGACGGTGCCGCCGCCCTCCCGGCAGCACAAGCGATTCCTCCAAAGCGGTCGCCTTCGGGAGCGGGCACTTGTGGGGGGTTCGGGAGGGGAGGGGGGGGATCACACGCCTTAATCCCACCGGCTCAGAAGCAGCAGGGACCCGGCTCTCTGGTGCGAGCAGCGGAGATGGCTCTTGGTGCCGACGTCTTCTCCAGCCCCCAGAGCGGTGGCCGGCGAGGCTGGGTGCTCACCGCACCTCAACTGCCCTGAGCCGGGCCCGGCGTCCTCGAGTGCGCGCTCCCGCTGCCGATGCGATTCTTGCTGCCCGGTGGTGACGGTGAGAGAGGTGCCGGCACGGGTGCACCAGCCCTTCCCACCGCCGGCTCTCCTGGGATCTGGAGCAGCCCCTCGGTTTGTGCTCTGCCACCACGGAGCTGCCTGGTGGGATGTGGAGGGATGAGGTTTGAGAGAGCTGGGAGCACAAGGGGACCTCTCCATGCTGGGGCTGCTCTTGGAGACGGCACCGATGGATTTGGGCACCGTTGGAGGTGGCACTGATGGATTTGGGGCTCTTTGCCATCAAATATTCCCATGCGGCTGTACCTACAACTTTTTTCCTTATTTTTAATTAACTTCTTGGAGCTCTGTGCCTGCTGATCGGTCTCTCTGTGACCTGGTTATCGGTTAGACCCCAAATAATTCATGCTGTAATCGCCCCATCTGTTAACGGGAGCGATTCACACGTCTTAGCTTGGCCTTGGCGGGCTGCGTGCGGGTCTCCTGGGGTGAAGCCCGGCCTGGGTCCCCCGCAGCTCTGTGCGGTGGCTCTCGGGGCTCCTGCCGGGATGCCCGTTGCTGCTGGCATCTGCTGGCATCCCGTCTGCCTGGCCCCAACGTCCTTGGGTCATTCAACCTGGTCACAGCCCTGAAACCACCCTGGGGACCTCCCTCGGTGGGGGGGACACACACCAGGGACTAGTCGGGATCCCTCCAGGATGGTCTGGGGGGGCTTTGCAGAGGGCGGGGGGGTTCTGCTGGGCTGGGAGCGATGCCGCATCTCCAGGAGGGCAGCGTTGGGTACGGCGATGCCAAGCCGGGGGAGTGGGCGAGCGGCAGAGAGCCGTGCCACGGCGCGTGAATGTCAGATGCTGCTTGGCTGCGAGCTGGGCTCGTGCGAGCACAGATCTGTTCAATCCCATTTGGAGGGGGGGGAAGAAGCGGGNGTAGGTTTTAGTTACAGTCGCTTTAGGATTTGGGCAGCGAATTGGCGCAGCTTTGGCACAGGGGGGGATGGATGAGCGCCGGGGAGGTGAGGCTGCCAAGCCTGCCTCGTCCCCCCCGAATTGGGGAAGGGGGAGGCCGCGCAGGTGGGGGTGCAGCCCCCCGGGGCTGAGCAGCGCGGCCGTCACCCGGCTCTCTGGGCAGCAGCTGGGCGAGCGGAGGAGGGGAGGAGGTGCCTGGCGTTGTCCGCAGGGCACCCGCAGCCCTGCAATGCTCGGGTGGACGCTTCAAATCGCGTTATCTCCATAACCGCCCGGCTCTGGCCGCTCCGAGTGGCAGCGGAGATAAGTGGATTTCCAGGGAGCGCCTGGTCGTCTGACATTTAAGACTCCTTAATCCGTAACCACCACCACCCCGCAGAGGCAGGACCCAGCCACGTTTCCCGGCCGATTGGTGTGGGGCGGCCCCGGACGCGGGTTGATCCTCGCGGCGGCGGCGGCTCCGGCAGGGCACCGCAGCTCACCGGGGCGGCAGGGCACGCGCAGGGCTGGCTGCAGGGTGAGGTTCAAGGGTGTGCACTGAGGCGGTGGTGTCCCTGGGGACATCCTTGTCCTCTCCACGGTGGTGACCTCCTTGGAAGTCCAGGGCATGTTGGCGATAGGCTCTGTCTGGCTTGGGTGCGTTTGCCCGAGTCGGGTGTCCCTGCATGGCTGTGCCGTACTGGCGGGTTGGGAAGCCTGCAGCAGCCATGGGGTTACATGGGGAAACCCACCACCAGCGGGGAAAAAAAAATAAAAATATGTCTTTGCTGGAGCCCTGGCGTGGGGAGCCCACCTGGGGAGGTGGCATCACCTCCTGCCTGCTCACTGCGCCGCGCGGGAGGATGTGCCTGGCGGGGCACGTCTCTGGCCCTGGCCGGCCAGGCTGCGTCTGCGTCCAGAGCTGCTCTTGGGAGGCACCACCGGAGCAGGGAGGCTGCCTGCAAGGAGGAGACGGGTGAAAGCCACTCTGTGCGCCATGATGATTCACCATCTGCTTCCAGGGCTAACTCCAGATGCTGGATTTAATCTTCCATAGCCTTTTTAATTCAGGAGTTGGCTTCTTAATGTCCCTCAGTGCCACCTCGGCAGCAGAGATGAGCAGAGCGGCTGCCACAACCGACCCTTCGAAGGATGTTCTGGAGCACAGGAGATGAACTATCTCCATGCAAGTTGCCCATCTGGCGACCCGTCATACTTCTGGCTCGTTAACCTGCAAACGCCCAGGGTGAGGCTTAGCATTCAGGATGCTGCCCAAACCTCCCCCAGGCCTGGCCGTCCTCTCTTGATGTCTGGAGAAAATGTAGTGGGTGGTGGTAACTTCCACGGTGCATCCAGGAGTTGTTCTTCTGGCTGGACCAGTTTTTGGGAGGATGAATGCAAAGAGCAGAGCTTGGGGGCTGTTGGGTTGACAGAGGTGATGGCTTGCAAACAACGTAGGTGAAGGACGGCCCTTGTCTTTGCCTCAGGGTGCCAGTGCCTGGTTATCACTGAATGGGTGTCCTGCAGGGACATTCAGCACCGGGAGATTGCGGCTTGATTTCTCTCTTGGTTCCCCTTGTCCGGCTCTTGCCTGGCTGAGTCCCCAGCAGCTCAAGGCTTAACGGTGATGTGATTCCTTGTGTGGTTGGAGAGGTCCAGTAGCCCTTTGGTCTGGTGCCTGCTGTCTGACTTCTGGTCGATGAGGCTACGATGAGACATCACCACCAGCTTTCAGCTGAGCTGTATCACCCGGTGGAGGGAGCAGCAGGTTCAACTGTGGAAATCGGGTACCTGGGAGCTGAGTCGGGTGTTGTGGTGCTGGGGTTGCTTTGAACTTTGTTCTGGTGGTGCTTATTCTCCTCAGCCTTTGACCTGGGCTGCAGCTGGACCCTCTGACCCGTGACAGTGCTTCAGGGCGGTGATCCCGTCCTACCTGCTGGCTTTTCTCATTCCAGGATGCTTCAAGGGTGTCTTGGGACTCCCCATGCATTGCTCCCACCACCCACAACCCGAGGTCCTGTCCATGGCTGTTGGCCCAGGTGGTTGAGGAGCACAGGACCCACCTCTGGCCCCTCTCTGGAGCTGCGAGTGGTTCCTTCAGCTGGGAAGGTACCTCCAGCTTCAGCCTCCCTTGATCCTGGGATGCCTCGGAGAGGGGCAAGTGCGGGTGGTGCGTGCCCTCCTGAGGTCTGCCTGTGGTGCCGCTGAGTCTGTCTGTCCGTCCGGTCGTCGGTCCATCACCAGGGCTTCGCTAGCGAGGTGGGGGCCGTGCTGGGCGGGCGGCCGCGTGGCGAGGGGGAGGAAGCAGGGACAAAAACCCGGCGGAGGGGACAATTACCGCCTTTCTTGAGGCTGAAAAGACGCCAGGGTCCCTTCCGTCCTCCGTCTGCTCCGGGCGGACAAAGCCGCCGCCCCCGGTGCCCACCCACCGCCCAGGGATTAGAAAAAAGCCGAACTTTTATTTTCTCCCTTTGTCTCCGGAGCCCGGGAGCAGCTCGGCTTCGGCTTTGCTGCTTTCTTCTCCCTTTACGGCCGTGTCTGTGCACGGCTGACCGACCGGCGGCTTTTCCGGGAGGAGGTTGATTTATTTAAAATTAAAGGAAAGCAGAAGTTCTTTCTCGAAGACGAGACTTTTTACGTCGGCAGGAGCTGATGGCTTTCCAGCGATGCGGTGAAATAACACAGGGGAGGGGGCTGGAAATCGCAGCTCGTCATTTTTTTACGAGAAGCGAAGCTCGTCTCCTGCTCCCCTCTGACGGGAAATGGTGCCCGCAGTCAGGGAGACTCGCAGTCCATCAGCTGGCCGTGGTTTCGCTGGGTGCTGGACCACCAGGCATCCTTTGGCAACCGTTGTTTTCCTGGAGTTGCCAGGACTATTGGAGCGCGGGCCCCGAGGTCAGCGCGGGTGCGGGGATGCAGGGAGCCCTGGGGCAGAGCAAAGGGGAGATGTGGGGCGGTGCTGGGCTGAGCTGGGGGGAAGCCCTTGTCTGCGGATAGCCCTGGGGCTGGGTCGGGCTCCCTTCCTCCCCCCTGGACCACCGGAGAGTGCTGCTGCCTGGCCCTGGCTGAGCAGCCCGTGCTGATGGGGAGGGAGGGGGGGGCAGGTTTTTTGGGGTGCCCCATGGAAATGCGCCTCAGTGGGAGCCGGGTGAAGCGGGTGACACCCGAGTGACAACCTCGCCTGAGGGCTGTAGCTCGCGGGTCGCTTGAGTCCCCGGGAAGCCGGCCTTCAGACCTGGTGGGCTCAGCCTGTACCTGGCAGGGAGGTTGCAGGGGGGGGAACAGGGTCTTGCAAAAGAGCAGGGACACCCCCCACCCCCACCCCGGGTGTG
>VXBL01006853.1:38634-70105 GCA_013400195.1 Aramus guarauna
AAAAAAAAAAAAAAAAAAAAGGAAAAAAAATGTCATTGTTAGTTTATTAATATAGAACATGAAACACTGCGTACAGAAAAACCTCCTAATTGCAGCGGTTTACTCCTAGAAGTAATTTTTGTAAACTTACTGAAGTTAAAATCAAAATAAAAATAATATTCCAGGACCTGTGCTGAAGCAGTTACGAAAAGTGATATTTCTCTTCTGTTCAAATCCCCGTCTCTCCAGCTCTCTCTACATCATTAAATTGAAATGCTGTTTGTAATGTTTTAGCGATCCAGGCTGTTTTTGTGAATAAAATGAATGCATGTTTTGTGTCACGATTTACAGCTTTGTTATTTCTCTCCCACCCCTCTTTCCAGCCGTCCCGACCCCCCCGATGCCGACGGCGGCCGGTTGCCCCCTGCCTCCGCCTGCCTGCGCGCCCCTGCCCTGCCGCCGCTGCCCGCTCCAGCCGCGGTCCCGCCGGCTGCCGGTGATGCCGGAGCACCACGCCGGTGATGCCGGGGCACCACGCCGGTGATGATGCCGGGGCACCACGCCGGTGATGATGCCGGGGCACCTCGCCGGTGATGCCGGAGCGTGGTGGCGGCCGGTCTGGGCGGGATGGTGCGATGAGCCGAGCCGGAGTCGCCCTGGCTGCTAAATCCGCAGGGTTAATCCCGGCACGGCTGGGCTAAGCCAGCCCCGGCTCCTCCCGGGATATTTCCTGGATTGACCTGCCCGGAGTTTTACCGGGTAGCACAACGCCATTTGTTTTGGGAAAACAGTATCTTCAGTGTGCCACGGAGAAACAGCGAGGCTCGCTTTGTCGCAGCAAGCCCGAAGCGAGCTCCCCAAGGTGAGCGAGCTCAGGAGGCCGAGCGTCGAGCGACCGGTGGCTGTTTCCCAGTCTGGCCTCATGCCGGCACTGGGCCAGCGCTGGCGTGGGGGACGTTGGATGGGCTCGGCCGTGGGCACGCTGGCAGGGTCGCTGCCGGCGCTCGGGGTGCCGTGATCGGCATCGCGCCGGGCGGGTGGGCTGCGTGCCGCCTTCCAGCCCGTGGGGGGGGTCTCCTGTCCGCGCAGGCAGGGTCGTCCCGGCTGTGGGAAGAGGCAGATCTGCACGGACCCGGCAGTGCCGGCTCTCCCTCGCCGGAAGGACGTAGCCGGAGCCTTTGTCCCCGGCTCCAGCCAGCCTTTGGGCCAGCATCTGTTGGCCAGATGTGCACCCGGAGGAGGAGGGGTGGGGGACGGCCGTGCGTGGGCTCCATCCCTGCTGGGCAGCGACCTGCCGGGACCGAGCAGAAAGCGCTCGGAGGGTCGCTGGGGAAGACCCTCCCCAGTGCCATCTCCAGCAGCCATCCACCCGGCCACCCCAGCCGCTCCTGGGGGGTTTGGAGCCCAGCCCCCCGCACCCGGGTCAGGCCAGCGGCTGAGCCCAGGGGTGCCTGCGGGGAAGACTGCTGCTCCTGGAGATGGTGACGGAGCCGGGCCAGTGTGGCGAGGGACGAAGCTGAAGGCCTGGGGGGACAGACGGACCCTGCCCGTGCCCTCCGACGCACGGCGTGACCAGCTGGGACACCGGCCGGGGTGGCACTGGCAAGGGGCTGCGGGGGACTGGTCCCAGCTCGCACTGCTGGGGCAACAGCCGAAATCACTTAGCAGGAATGTGGCGGGGGGGGTTACGGGAAAAAGGAGGCTGGCTGGTCTTTTACGACTGTGGCTAGCTGGCTGTGTGAAGACGCAGTCCTGGCACCTGGGGGGAGCCAGCCCCTACCCCATGCTGGGAGAGCATCCTGGGGAACAGCATATGGAGCCCATCCCGGGGGCTTTCCCAGCCCCCACCCCTGTGGGGCTGCTTGTGGGGGGCTGCTTCACCCCAGCAGCTGCGGCTGGGCGCTGCTGGGGCTGCTGGTGGGACTGGTTCCCCGGCGTTTGGCCGTGGCTCCCGCAACGCGGCTGGGCTTGGTGCTGTGCGTGCAGTCAGCACAGACTGGCGCTTGGTGAAGTGCCGCCGTGGCAAATCCTGCTGTGCCACGCTGCTCCTCCGCTGCCTGCTCCCCGTGGGACAGCAGCGTCCTCAGCGCTGCTTTCCCCCCCAGGAAACCACCCGGCACAGGGCACGTGTCCCCCATCGCCCCCACGGGCGTCACGCTGGCGCGGTGCATCATGGCATGGCAAGGACCCCCGCGGGGGAGGCGTGGGGCAGCACCCAGCCGTCGTGGGCAGGGAGCGGGGAGGAGGACGGCGCGGCCGCTGTGCACGGTGCTGCTGCCTGTACAGGCAGGTGGTTCGGCAGCAATGCCCTGCCAGAGCCCCTGCCTTTGCCGCCACACCAAGCCTGGCGCTGCCAGGGCATGGGCAGGGACCGGGGCACTGACAGGGAGCGTGGGCGTTAGCGGGGAGGTGGGCGCTGGCAGGGGAGGTGGGCGCTGGCAGGGCACGCGGTGCTCGCAGGGCGGACGCGGGCATTGGCAGGGGACAAGGACAGCAGGGGCTTCCCCACAAGGGAAAACAGGTTTGGGAGAAAGGAAGGAGCCAGAGAGAGGGTGGGATTCAAGCCCTGCAGGTGAGTTGGATGGGGCGGCGGGGCTGTGGGGAGCTGGAGAGGGGGAGGTGGGAGGTGCAGTGCTGGGGCTGTGGGGTGGCCCCTCCACCCCCACGCTGGGCTGCATCCGTGCCTGCCGGGTGTGCGTGTAGGTGGACGGCCCTGCGCTCGCCAACGAGTCTTGCCTAACGAGCTCTTGCCCAGGCACGCAGGACCTCGGGCATCCCCCGAGGGTGAAGCCCATCCTCTCCACCATGCTCGCCGCAGTGCCACACCAGGCTGTGCCCCCCGCCGGGCTGTCCCCGCTGCCTGCCCAGCTGCTGGTGGGGAAGTGGCACCCAGGGCTGCTGTCCCCGGGACGGCACAGGGAGTACGGGATGATGATGATGATGATGATGATGATGATAATGAGCTCAGCACAGCACTGGGGGAGCACCTTGGGCGCTACCAGAAGGGCTGGCCTGGGGTCGCTCTTAATTAACATCCTCATTAACCAGTTAGCAGAAAGGCAACGAAACCTGCTGCTGGCATGGCTGCACCTCAGCCCCCCTCAGCCTTGGTGGCTCCAGGTGAGAAGATGACAGCAAATGATGCCAGGAGGGGACAGACCCTGGTGTGGGGCACAGCGGCGATGCCAGCGGCGGTTTGCACGGTGGAGGCAGCCTGGCTGGGAGAGCATCGTGTCTGCAGCCCTGAGTCCAGGGCGAGCTGCAGCAGAGCCAGTGGCAGGTGCTGCAACCTCTGCGCTGGCGGCAGAGCCGTGTCCTGTCCTGCCGCAGGGGCACCCAGAACCCTGGGAGGGTGCTGGGCTCGGCTGCAGGGTGTCACCCGTCCCTCTCTGCAGCGGGACCCACTGCTTCCCCTGCGCTGGGTCGCAGCCCGGTGCAGGGGGCTGGCGACCGCCTGGTCCCGCTGTCCCCTGGGCTGCAATTAGCAGCCTGACCCCAGGCTGACCCGTCCCCCCCAGCCTGGGGATGGGGCAGGATGCAGGAAGCGCCGAACAAAATGTGCTTCAGCCGAGCCGGATGGCGGGTTCCCTGCGAGCGCCGGCGGCCAGGCGTGACCTCCCGGCCAGCAGCCCGCTCCTGCTGCCGGGGCCAGCCGTGGTCCCCGCAGGGGGCTCGGGGCTGTGGGGAGGGGGCTGGTGGGACAACGAGGGGGGCTGCGAGATCCTCGGTGGATCAAGCATCGGGTCCTGGTTGCTGCCGGGTGACCCAGCGGTTCACCCCGAGCGCAGGCGGGTGGTAGCGGGTCGGAGCGGTGGGATCGCTCAGGCTTGCGTGGAAGGGACTCTGCCCAGCCAAGGCACGGCTCAGCCAGCCCCCACGCCAGACGTTACAGACACTCAGTGTCCCCTGCGGGGCTGGGCCATCTGTGGATGCTCCCTGGCACCCTGGTGCTGAGCTGGCACCAGCTTGGTCGGGGGTTTTGGCAGCCCCACCGCAGCCGGACACAACTGAAGGAGGTCTGCGGGGGTAACCCGTGCCCCTCACCAGGCACGGGCAGCCCTGGGGGATGCTCACCACCGCACGGCTGGCTCTGCTCAGCCCGTCTGATCGTCTTCAAGGCTGGAGCCTGGGGCTGCAGGGCCAGCTCGGCTGGGAGCATTAAACTGAAGAAACCTCCCTGAGTTCAGCTCCCCGCAGCTGGCCAGGTGACCTTCCCTGTGTCACACACCTCCTGGGAGGTTTCTGGCCCAGTTTTCAGCCCTGGCTGAAGTTCTTCTGAATAGTTGCACAGTTTTCAAATTCAGGCTAAGGATCCCTCGTCGATTTGTACCGTCTCCACTGGGAATGAGCGCTACGTTGGCTTCTTTCCCCAGAAACTGCCTGTCTCGAGGTGTGGGATGGGGGATCGGGAGGGTCCCACCAGGACTCCGGGATGCTGCGCTCATTGCTGTCTCTGCACCAGAGCAAGACTGAAAAGGGCTTTGCTCAGGGAAGACGACCCGTGGAAGATCCTTTATCACCCAAAGGCTTGACATCCACATCACCACCTCTGGGCCTTCCAGACTTCCTGATCTACCACCGCATCCTGAGATCTCCCTGTGCCTGAGCTGGGGCAGGAGGATGTTTACTTGTCGGTATCCTTGGAAAGGATGCTGTAGGTGGGAGCTGACACCCATTCCCGCATCCCGCCAGCCCACCCTGGGATGAGCTGGGTCCCCAGCAAGACAAAGCTGTGTCTCCAGCTGGCCAAGCGCCCTTGGCTGGCCGCCCTGCTGCAGCTCTGCAGGAGGCTGGGCACTTTGCTGCAGCCATCACAACGGCTGGGGCTGCACAGAAACTGCCGAGGTCCTCCTGCCCTGGGGACCGGTGTGCCACCAGACCCGGCACCCTGCCGGCAGCTCGGCGGTGCTGCCTCCGTGGAGGAAGCTGCCTTCGTCTGGGGTCTCAGCTCCCATCCCGGCACTCCGTAGAGTGAATGACTGCTTGGCGTGTGCTGGCTTTCCTTGCACGAAGCAGGACACTTCTTGCATCCCCAGCTCCTTCAGCCCCAGTAGAGCACCCCAACCTCCAGCACCCCACGTCTGTGGGCAACAAGGACTGTCTAGCCATGGTATCCCTTTTTTTTAACCAAGACCAACGCCTGATTATTCCTGATGAGCACGTGGGTGCTCCCCTGATTTGAGCCGTGCTGCGGCCGCTCTGCTCTTCCAGGCAGCGTTTGCTGGCTGCAAAGCCCACGCCAAGCCGTGGCGGCTCCCGCTTAATCGGGGACTCGCTGCTGTGCCAAGGCCGGTTTCAGCACTGCGTCAAGATGTTTTAAGGCCAGAGCAGTCAGGATTTGTGAGAAATAGGTCGGCCTGTGACAGCAGAAGGAGGCTACTCAGTGCAAGACGCCGTGCTATCGGGCAGGGGAAGGGAGCGGCTGGCGGTGGCATTAGCCTTCAGCCTTTGGGTGACGATGGGTGAATGACGGCAGCTGAGCAGGGGCTTAGCAGAGGCGACAGGTACCGGTCTGAGCTGGGGGGGGGGTTGCAGCCTGGAACATGCCTCCCCCCTGGCCAGACATTGGCACTGACAGCCCTGGTGAAGCATCGATCTGGGGCGTTATGTCTCCCCCTCCACCAAAATGCTGCAAGTGGGTGTAGTGCTCGTGAAGGTGTCCAGCGGGAGCACGAGCCCAGGTGCCCTGTCCGTGCCCCCCCCAGCCGGTCCTGCAGCCCCCCTGGGGCAGGGCTGCCAGGGATGGAGGAGCTGCTGGCCTGTGTGCTGCAGGGAAACCCACGAGCCAGCAAGTGCCTAGAGCAGGTTATACTGAACCTGGGAGGGGTACAAGAACAGGACAGGTATGGGTGAGACCTCCCGAATTATTAACTCCCTTTTCCTTGACGTGCCAACTGGTGCCACCTACTTTCTGGCCTTGCTTGTTCTCCTCCTCCCGGTTGAGGAAGAACGGTGGCCAGGGTGTTTCACCTTCTGCCATGAGCGTTCCCCGCGGGCAAGAACAAGACCGCAGCACAACCTCCCCCTCGCTTACCTGCACGTGCCATGACGCAGCATCAATCTGCCCTGGCAGAGCCCTGGGTGACCCTGGGTTTCCGCATCTCCCCACTGGCCCTCGCCATTGTGGGGGACACTCTCTTCTCTTGGGGGACATGGGTGCGGGCAGGCGGGTGATGCCAGTGCCCGCTTTCCTTCTGGCCGGGCAGGCTGGGGCTGCAGCAGTGCGGGTCAGCCAAGCCCACCCCCAGGAGCCGAGGACCAGGGCCTCGATGAGCACATCCCATTGACCTTGGCAGTCATTAGTTTCTGCATTTTGTCTCACTTTCTGGCCCTGTTCTTTTTAAAGCTCCATCTGTTGTGGGTAACGCTACCTCCATCAGTGGCACGGCCGCGAGCCTGCCCACCTCCGGCAGGCTTAGTTTTCCAGCTTTGGGAGTGGACCAGCCGGGACACCAATGCCCACGAAGACCTCGCAGGTCCTGCACCTCTCTCCCGCAGAGCTGGATCATGCCGGACCCCAGCAGCGAGTAGGAGTGCTCAGCACAGCTCAGCACCTCTCAGCTCTGCCCTGCGACCCTCTGGATGCTCCCGCTCAAGCGGTAGTGGCATCATCACCACCGACATCCTTCAGCCATTCCATCGTGGACACGGGTCTCCTGCTGCCGGATGACATGGGCACCAACCCAGGGGGAGATGCTCCCCCAGCAGGGCTCTGCACCCTGCCTGACCAAGAGATGTGCAAGGGCAAAGCCGGTAAATCCAGAGGCTTTGCTCCAGGTTTTTCCTGGTGCTTTTAACCTGAAGCAGGTGGGGTGAAACCAGCCTGGGGCAGAGCCCACTCGTGCGCTCCCCACTCCCTGCAGCGAGGCACGGGGGCAGGCGCATGGCTTGCACCGAGCCCCAGCTCCTGCCTGCTCTTGCCTGGCCCGGAGGGCTCCCACCGGCAGCGCGGTTCGCTGCCTTGCGGTGAGTCCTGACATTTCTCTGCCGAGACAGCCGCAGGGGGAGGTGTAAATTGGCTTTGCTGCAAGTATGTGTGTGTGTAATGGGGGATCCCCCCACCCCAAAGCTCTGGTCCCCCGTCATCTCTCCTGGAGCCCGGCTCGGCCACGGTCCCTTGCAGAAGAAGCAGGAGCGTGGCCGGAGGGGCTGAGGCTCAGGGAAGCATTGCTGCTCCTGGGGCATCCGGGACGCCGAGCTGGGAAGAAGCGGCCGGGGCAGGGCAAGACATGAGGGGAAGGAGACTGCACAGGGAAAGAGAAAATACTTGTCCTTCGGGCAGAGGGAAGAGAGAAAAGAGCAGGAGAAGAGGCAGGAGCTGAGGGTGAAGAAGGGACATGGCGGGGATTGGAGTCCTTGGAGAAAACACAATCTGCTGGGTGCAGGGCACGAGGAAGGTCCCGCTGCCCCCACAGCCTACCTGGTCCCATCGTGGGATGGGTCATTAGGGACCCAGGATGCCACAGTTAAGCCCCAGCCTGCAGGACGGGCAGCAAGACCTGAGCTGGGCCCTCCTGTCTGCTGAGGGCGAGGGATGCCCATGGGCATCTCAGCCGCCGGGTGCTGGCCTGCTCGCACCCTGGGGAAGGTTTGCAACCTGAGTCAGCTCTCCAGCACAGCGTAGAGCTGCCGAATCTGTCCTCCCACCTCCATTTTCTTACGTCTCCAGACAAAGTGGCTGTTTATCCGCTTGGATTTCAAGCTGTGTGCACAGCCCCGCGCTCACCCCTTCGGCTGGACACGGGAAGGAAGAGGAATGCAACCAGGCAGGTTTGTGCAAACACAGGCTCTGCGTGGTCCCCCTCGGTCTTTAGTCTGGTAAGCAAAATCAGCATCTAATCCAGATCAAACAGGACTTTAGCTCCTGTCAAAGGACTGATCCCCTATTCTGCCCAGGCTGTGGTATTTAAAGGGACACGGCCAGGTTAGGTACAGCTGGAAACAAAGGGTTTGTGAAAATAATCATAATAAAAATAACAACAACAAAAGCTGGGAAGGATTAGCGGGAAGAGAGACTGTAATGAAATATAACTGCCAAAGAAAACTGTGGTTAATGGAGACATCTCCCTGGAGCATTTGAAACCTCAGGTAGTGGAGGAGGAAAGAGATAAGTGAAACCACTCAGAAACCAGCAGCAAAACAGACCAGGCTGTTCCTGGATCAGGGTAAGATCTCTCCTCTCCTCTCCTCTCCTCTCCTTTTGCAGCACACGAAGGAGAGGGATGTAATACGCTATTAATGTATTTGATTTCCAGCCTGCGATGGGAGCAGCTCCCAGGCTGCTCTGGGTGCTGGGGACCAGTGCCGGTTCCCGGGATGCCTCCACGGACTGGCACAGCCCCGCCGTGCCGCAGGCCCCGGATAGGATTTAACCACCCGACTCCTCCTGACCTTAATAACTGGCCCTGACTTAACTGGGAGTCTGGTGGCTAAATCCCGCGTGAGTCTGGAAGTGTAGGAGTCGGTGTCACAAGTAATTTATTCCGTGCATCTCTCAGCCTCCTAAACTTGGGGAAGCCAGTTCTTAACACAGATCCCAGTGCTGCCACAGCCCTGGTTGAGCAGTTCTACAGCACCCTTTCTTTATACCCAGGTTTCTCCTTTTCCCCCTTTCCCGTGCAGCTGCTGGCTTGCCCAGGCTGGAGACCAAAGCCCTGCTCAGCCCCCTCTCCCAGCCCAGGAACTGGCACCCATCTAGACCCAGGCAAAGCCCCCGCTGCTCAGAGTACCATGGAGCATCCTTCTGGCTGTGGACAAGCTCCACGCCAGCCACCTCCAAAGAGGGGAAAGATGCCCCAAAAAATGTGACTGGAATAGGTACAGCTCCCACAAGCAAGGTCTGGCTCACATGTGGGTGCTGCGCATGTGGGTGCTGCACATGGGTGCTGCATCCCAGGGACCTTGCTCTTGCTCCCTGGATGCCAGTGGCCCGATGCAGCTCATCTGCCTCATCCCAAATCTGGTGTGTTGAGGTTGGAAGACCCGAGAAAACTCTTCAGCTGGGCTCTGCGGTGCAGGGTGCAGGCAAAGGGAGCAAAGGGTAAGGAGAACAAGGCGATGCCCCTCCGCTGGACATGGCAGCCTTGCCTGAGCCTCTCCTGGGGCTTCTGCCCTGTTCAGAGCTGAAGTGCTGGGGGCAGGAAGGGACCCCCCAGACACAGACCCCCGGGCAGGGGTGTCCAGTTCTGGTACCCGTGGCCAGGGCAGCAGCCAGCGCCTGAGGGTGCAGCCCCCCATCCTCAGACCTGATGGATTTCTCACATCTGCATCCCTGTCTCCGCTCTCCGTCGTGAAGTGTGTGGCTGCTACGCCCTGCGTGTCTCACTACAGATGTGAGACCCAACCAAACCCAACGGCCAGGAGCGACCGCGCCGGGGCTGCTCCCTCTCTGTCAGCATCTGCTCGGGCGGCCTCTGCCAGCACCCTCCGCCGTGCCGCGGGGATGCTGAGGGCCTCGGCCGCTGCGGGAGTGTGGGTGCAGGCAGGTAGGAGAGCTCTGCGGGCAGGGGAGTGGGGTGCAGGCAGCAACCGGCAGGAGCTTGCCAAAGGGCTAGTGGCGGAGGGCTGGAGGGAGAGCTTGGCAGCCGGGGCTGGCTGTGGTCCCTGCTGCCTGCAGCACGGGATGGACCTTTGCGGCTGGAGAGTTCAGGCTGGGTTACAGCCGATGCCGCAGTCTGAACACCATATTCATATTCCAGTCGCATTTTTTTGGCATCTTTCCCCTCTTTGGAGGTGGCAGAGCTCCAGGAGGGGAGGGTAAAGACGGAAATGGCCCTAACTTACCATCCCTCTGCTGCTCCGGCTATCTCGGAGGAGTTTGCCAGTTGTCCTGAGTCACATTTGAGACGAGCAGAGTTGACCTGACTCCCCAGCACAACCCGGGCTGTTGCATTTTCTGCCTGGGAGCCTTTTTGTTCCCCCCACCAAAGGGGAATCGGGTCACAGCCTGTCCTGCCTTGGCTGGGCAAGTACTGCTGGCCCAGGCGGGGGTGGACATGCCCTTTGTTGCCCAGTGCGAGATGGTTGCGAGCCCAGCGGCGGCTGCAGGGAGCTGGAGCCCTGCCCTGAGGCTTGCCCTCTGAAGCCCTCCCGAAGGGCAGGCGCAGGGCTGACACGCCGGCCAGCACAGCCTGCGAGCCCTGCCTGTGCCTGGGAGCTCCTGGGCAGGCACCGACCCAGGACACATGGGTCACTTTGAGGTTTTAGCTCAGAAAATGCTGTGGCCGTCTCGCCCATGGCAAACACGGCTGTGCCAGGACACGAGCACTCAAATTTGTCACCCTTGTCCTGTTCCTCCTGCAGAGCCCTGAAGGTTTGTTTGGTCCTGGTGAGCCATTGCCTGGCTTCACCAGGTAGCCCCTGCCTCCTTCTCCACTTGCCTGTGGAGCTCTGCTGGGAAATGAAATCCTTCCGATGGCAGAAGCTCCTGCAGGAAGCTATCCTCTCCACAACATCACTGTATGAAGGGCCATGGTCACCTCCATTTGCCCTCGGAAGGGAGCCAGGAGCGTGGACCAGCACGGCTGTTCCAGTGGCTAGGTGTGACACTAAGCACCTGATGAGTTAGTGCTTAGACCTTGAACTGTCCTGCACGTGCAGCTTTCCCAGCTGGCACAGAGAGACTGGAGCAAAGAAAGCAAGAAAGAAGGGAAAACGCAATCACCCCAACTCCATCTTGCAAAGCACTTGAGCCACGCATCCCCAGGGCTGGGAGCATCTCGCACCTACTCGCCCTGCCTGCTCACCTTCTGGCATCGGCTGCCGGGCACGGCGGTGCCCAGACCTTCGGCAGCCCCAGCACGGCCGGCCCCTCGGCTGCCCTCTGCTCCCTGCAGCCTGCTCTGCCGGAGGAGCGCAGTTTTCCAGAGGTTGAGCATATTCCGTGGCATTGGCAGTCTGCAAACTAATCTACAAACAACCATTTCCAGAGGCTGATAATTCACCCAAATGTGTGGGCAACTCCCCAGGAAACGGAGCAGCCCCGTATGGGCCCAGCGCAGCCATCTCATTCCTGATTTTAGGTGAGGTAGTGGGAAAGCTTTGTGGTCCTGCTTGATGGACAAACTGTATTCTCAGAAATGACCGTGCAGTTTTTGCTTAAATTTTGGAGAGAAAAATGTAGTCTGAGTCAGCCACAAAGCATGGAAAATTTCAAGCAGGCAGTTGATGTGTGGCAAAAAGTATACTTGGGCTGTGAGAATAAGTGGGGTTGTATTGTTCTGGATGTTAAATCAAAAACACAGGGGAAAGAAATCACTTTGGGTCAACCCAAAATGATAGATATTCTTTTAGATATTCTTTCTGAAACAAGAAAGTGTTGTTTGGACAGGAGGAGGCACTTGGGTTTATCCACTACTGATATTAACTAAATTTCTAGATGGATTACAAGTGAAAAGTTTCAAAGTTCCTATAAAACCACAGAAATTGAAAAGACACACTTTGCTTATTCCAAGATGCTTCTGGTCCTTTCAAATGAAGCCCAAATCAACAAATAATTATAGTCTCTCTGAAACTAGAGATTTCACTGGATAAACTACCAGTGTGAACAATTCCAGCCTGGACACCCAGTTGGGAAGCTGGGGATGGAGCCACGACAGGATCTGCTCCTCCTTCATCATCACCCAGAGGATGCAGAGAGCTGAGCAACCTTCATTTTGTGTGCTGCTACTGCCCTTCTTGGTTGGGCAGCTGGCCGTGCAGCCACGGTCCTCTGGCCAGGACGGGGGCTCGACTTGCTTATGTCAGTAGTTCCCCCATGGCTTTGCCCGCGGATCCAGTTCTGGAGCTGAGAAGCAGAGGCAGGGTCGGTTATGGACTTACAGCACTGCCTGTGACTCTGGCTGAGGAGGGGGAGCGTGTTAGGGTATGCAGTTCATGATGGCCCTGCCTGTCCCACCTGGAACGTGCATCTCCACCGTGGCACAGGACCCTGCAGAGACACCCCATGCCTCGGCATGCCCAGTGCTCCCGCTCCCCGCCGCAGCAGCCTGCGAGCAGGCAGGACCACGAGCAAGTCACCGCCTCAGGAGGCCACAGACACCCCATGTCCTTCTGGAGAAGGCTTTTCAGCCTAATTTCTGTGTCTGTTTTGGCGGGGTGTGGTTCTGAGCTCCCTAGGGGCTCTGACCCAGGCAGGATCTGGCCCACTGGGGGGAAGCTCCTGCCCTCCCTCTCCCCGTCCCCCTGGCTCAGCGTTGCAGGCTGCAGGACCGCTCCTCTCCCTGAGGTGCGGTTTGGCCAGGGACACCCAGCAGCCCTTTTGGATGGCTCCTCTCACCCTTCCTTAGGCAGGGGCAGGAGCAGGGCAGTTGCTCGGGGTGTCCTCCGGGCTGGGACAGCCTCTTGCCCCATCCCCTGCCCCGGGGAGCTCTCGAAGCTGCCCTGCCTCGTGCTCCGCTTCCTCGGCACCGGTTATGCAAGTGGCTTTGGAAGCCAGACAAAATTACAGCAGGAAGAAATCATCGTACGGCTCTGGTGGGAAAAGATATTATCCTGCGTTGCTAGCGAGACCGGCCGTCGGCAGGTAGGGCCCAGAGGAGAGCTGCGTTGCAGGATGATCGCTGATAAGATGCCGGGTCCTGCTCCGATGGCCTCGGGAGAGGGAAGCGCTGCGCTGTGAAGCTATGGAAACGGCCAGGCTGGGTGCGGAGCTGTAATTGGGCCACTCGCATCACCGCCGCACAGGCAGGTATGCCTGGGTCTTTTGTGTGCACGCACGCCGGGAAGAGCGGGGATGCGGGAACGGCGATGCAAAAGTTGCTCCGTTGGAAGCAGCAGCTCTGCCGGCAGCTGCCCCCCGGCCGTCCCCCCCTCCCCGGCCCCCCGCTCTGCCTTTGAGTCACCTCGGCGGCGTGACGGCTGCATCCGCCCCGCGCGAAGGTCACGCTTAAAAGCATTGGACATGGCTGGGCGCGGAGGTGGGAGAGGCGCTGCAGAAGTCGCATCGCGTTTGAAGGAGTTGCGGCCAGGGCAAACCTCCCCAACGTGCCCTTCGAGGAAGGGGGCTCCAGCAGCCTTTCATTATTTGCCAGGAAACGTAAGCCCAGAGGTCCGTGAAATTGTCAGGATGTGTGAAATCAGGCACCGCCGGGCAGCTCTCCCGCACGACCATTTTAAATATTTAACACGTTGATTATACAACATTTGTATTGAAACGCTGGTGTGGGCCCAGACCTGGGGCTCGGGGGGAGGTGTGTGTTTGGGATTTGGGCACCCTGCCCCGGGCTCCTGGCAGCCGCCGCGGTGCCAGCGGGAGGGGGGGCGGCGTGGGGGCAGCGGGGAGGCAGGGCGGGAGGCACTCAGGCGGCGAGTCGCTCCTGCTCGGGAGCCTCCGAGTGACAAACGCGCTCAGGAGCAGGGATTCATTCCTGTAAATATGTTTGCATTATTTATTTTAAGCATTTTTATAAATCATAATAGGAGAGACATCTGCTGTTAAAACTGCAAACTGCATTCATGCCTAGGGCAAGGTGGGAAGAGGCTTTTTCCTGGGAAAGCTTGGCAAACTTTGGGGAGCACTGCAGGTTTTGGGGAAACACAGGAGTAAATGCGCGGGGGCATTTTCCTGGCGTGAATGAAACACCCAGCCTGCCCACTCCTTCCCAGGGTCTTTATTTAAACGCCTACAGTCCTCCCCGCCTCCTCCAGCCCTCTTTACGTGAAGCTTTATCACGAGGATGGCATCTTGCTCTCGCTTTCCCGACGGCCAAAGAAGCCAGGACTAAACCACCGCGCTCCTCTGCGGCGATACGCCAGTGCACGTGGGTATCGGAGGGTCTCATTTCCCCCAGGTGCCGCAGAGGGATGTGGTCGGGGGGCGGGCAGGGCTCTCCATTGATGGCACAGCAAAAAAAAAAAAAAAAAAAGCCCCTCTCCCCAAGCCCGGTGGCATTTGCAGGTCCCGTGAACCAAAAGCTTCTGGAGATGGCGGTGGCTCGTTCTGGGCGAGGGGAGGAAGCTCCGGGTGACTCTGACTCACCGCTTCGCAAGATTAATTGCCAGGCGGTCAGGAGGTTTATCACTGCCACCCGCGGCTCGCTGCATCTCACCTCTCGCCGCAGCTGCCGCTCGCTCTGCCTGCCGTCGCGCTGCCGGCGAGCCGGGGTGAGGAGGGGCCCGCCGGCACCTTCTCCACCCCGCGTGCATCGGGTGCTGCGGTGGAGCCGGCGTGTCGCTGCGAGGGGGGAGGCGATGGAGAATTATCTCCCCTCTGCACACCCTGGAGGCAGCCCCATCCATCAGCTCGGGGTCCCGGAGCTGTTGCTTGGACAAGTCACGTCGTCCTCTGCCTCAGGTCCCTGCCCCTCAAGGCAGGCGATGTTTGCGTTGGGCTCTTGCTGCCACGCTTGGCTCCTGCTTTTGAGCCATGCCACCTTGCAGCGAGGTCCGCCATGGCGAGCGGGTGGCAAATCCGCTCTCCAGGGCTCATCCAGACGTCCTCTCCATCCTGATGTCCTCAGCCATCCAATCCCCCTGCACTGACAAGCTCAGCAACTGTGATGAACAAAATCTTTTGCATAATCAATAATTAACATCTGGGGTTTCCAAGCAGCTAATTAATCTCTTAGTGAATTGTGAAAAAAATATTTAGAATAAATGTAGGTGTTTTCGAGCCAGGTGAGCAGAGGTTCACGCTCAACCCAGGCTCTTCTGTCAACCTTCATCCTTTCTAACCATCCATGGAGAGCTTCTTGCTCCAAGTGATGCGATTCATCGCCAGGGAGTGGACAATATCGATCATAAATATTTGCCTAATGAGATCATATCTGCTTTCCAGCATATGCAATGAGTGACCTCAAAAGGCCTGGCATCCTTTGGGTGAGCTTGCAAAGAGCTTAATTGTCTAGTTGAGTCTTGCAGCTCTGGAGGTGAGCTGCACTGGGCTTGAGTGGTGGGGTCAGGTGAGCCCCAGCCATGGCTCAGAATGGGAAGACTGGAGGCAGGGGACAGATCTGCACTGGGACACATCGGAGCATCCACTCTTAGTGGTCCCACCCAAAAGCTGGGAAATGCAGTACATAAACTGTTCAGGCTCCAGGTCTAGGCAAAGATTTGAGAGGATTTCTCTGGGTCACTGGTTTCAGATTCAGGTAACCTCACAGGCTTCATCCAGTGAAACATCCCATCCCCAATAAACTCCGACATGGGAAACCTCCACCAGGTTCACTACAACCTTCAGCAGCAGTTGAGCTCGGGTACACCAGACCTGAGGTAAGGCTTTGACCCAGGGAGGGGGTTGCAAGGTTCCTGCTGAAGCACCTGTTTCTCCCTGTGACTTTCGGGAAGCCTACGTGGCTCTCCCCTGTTGTAGACCTGTGAGCTCTGGTAGATAAATCCCATGTCAGGTATGCAGCCATGGCTCCTCGACGGTGACCAGGGATGGGGCTTCGTAGGTCTCCGATCAGGTCTCTGACGAACACGTACCTGCTTTGCCTTCGTGTTGGGCGTTGCTCCGACTCAGGCTTGCTGCAGTCCATTTATGTGCTAGCAGGCTATGAATTCGCTCTCCCCAGCGCTGGCTCCTCAGCTCGTCCCAGAATAGCCAAGTCACTGACTCGTGGCTCATTTTGAACAATTGCCAAGCAGCTGCAGCTGTCCTTGACTTTATCGCTGCTCCAGTATGGCTTTGCCCAGCTCCACAAGTTCACACTAGGAGACTCCACTCCCCCTTCCCAGAATAGAAGACATCCAGGGCCCAGCGTCAGCAAGTTTAGCAGCTGTGGGAAGTGTTATCCTTTGAGCAATCAGTAATTAGTCTGGTTGAAAGGCCAGAGTCCTTGTGGCTAATGAGTAGCCCGAGATGAGACCTATGATCTTCTGACCCTCTTTAAGGCGACTTGCTGGCGACTTCCAAAGACTTCCTGGCTTGCTCTCACCTTTTTGCCAGCTCACAAATGGCCTTCTCTCGTGGAAGCTGGTCCTCTCCAGCAGATCCAAAGCTCATGGTCAGCTCTTGCTCACTCAGCTCTGGTTGTCTCCTGTTCCTATTCACACTGCCTGTTCTCCACACTGCTCTCGAACACCTCTTTCCAATCACACCTTCTACGTCCCTGCTCACTTATAGTCTCCTACCTACTTCTCCATAGTCATCATGTCTAGTACTGCTGTCGCTGTGAACCAGGCTTGGCCTCGGTCAATGCTTGTTGAGGAGACATCGTAGGGGGACTGTTGTAGGCAGAGGGACTGATGGTTGACGGTGGTGACGCATGGATCTTCTTCTGATCCACATAACTAACTCCTGGTGTGTCCAACCCCTCTTAATCCCGTCTTCAACCTGGAAAAAAATACAGCTCACCTTCTGAAGAGGCTTTGCTATGTGAGGACCGACCTTTGGCGTTGGCTTATGCTGAGGGACTGTGAAATCAGAGCACGGGGCAGATAACTCAGCCAGGGGAAGAGGTTGATTGGGCAGCATGGACATTTCTGTGCAGATGCTTAGAGCATTCAGCCACTGGTTCCTGCAGGAGTGGCATGGAAAATTAAGGCATGGTGGAATTAAGGGATTTACCTAGGACCTATCAAGCCTCATTGTCCTATGTTTTAATGCTGAAATACCTCTGCTTCCCTACAGAAAGTTGAGCTCTTACAGAAAGTAGCTTTTTTTTCCTTCAGAGACATTCCAGGCTAGGAGTATTCATAGCCCTGTGTTATCATGCATCAGCAGAGGGATGGGAACGTCTTGGACTGAGCTAATTCAGTTGATTTATTGTTCCCAATTCTTAGAGCACTCCAGAGTATGATGGGGTGCAATCTGCTCATCTGCCTTCATGTTTAGCGGGATTGGGGTGAAGAGGGTCACAAGAGCTCAGGGCAGGTGGGGAGGACTAGTGCTTCCTCTCAGCTGGAAAGGATGGCGAGAACAACAGCAGTGCTGGAAGATTTATCCTTGAGAAGGAAAGGACTCAGGGGGACCCAACAGCAGCCTTCCAGTACCTGTGAGGAGGCTATTGAGAAGATGGAGCCAGACTCTTCAGAGCAGTGTATGGTGAGAGGAGGAGAGACAGCAGATATAAGTTGAATTAAAAGAAGTTCAGACTGGTGATAAAGACACACTTTCTTCTCCATGAAGGCAGTCAAGCATCAGCAGGTTGCCCAAAGAAGCTGTACAGTCTCCATCCCCTGAGGTTTTCAAGCTTCCACTGGACAATGTGATCTTGCAGCTGACCTTGCTTTGAGCAGAAGATTGGACTAGAGACCTCCTGAGGTCCCTTCCAACCTCAAGTATTCTGCGACGCTATGATGAGGCCAAGCTCATAGGAAGGGCACCACTCCAGGACTGCTCCACCTCTTCACGTGATTAAGTTCAACAAGCAGCTATTTGAGTTCCTGAAGGCTGGAAGTAGATGGCTGAGCCATGCCTAAGGCCATGGATCACCATGCACTGGCTTCCTCTGTTCTTGTGCTCTTCGGAGTTGCTTTTTAGTCTAGATCCTTGCATCGACCTGTTCACAGCATGGCCTGGTGCCATCGCAGGCGCAGTAAACACACAGCAGCATGAGGAAGAGGGCAGGCAGGGGGTAGACTTGACCAATGGCTGCTGTAGAAGCTGGTGCACCAGGACACTACGGCCTGAGGAGCAATGGGTCATACAATGATTGTGTGTTGCTTTAGGATTCCTTGCTGGAGCTGGGTGGCTGAAGTCTGGTCTAGGGTAGTGGGGGTTAAACTCAGTCACAGTGCTAACAGCTCAGCAGTGCCTGGAGACAAAGTGCTCATAACTCCTCTGGGAAAGAGGAGATTCATAGGGTCTCTTCTACCTTCCCACAAGTGTCTGAGAGCGGCCCTCTTCTGAGCGAGGACGTTGGATTTGATAGAGCCCATACCCCATTCATGGCATCTCCTGGGCATGTGTCCCATCCCGGGATCTTCCAGGTATGGAGTGAAGCAGAAGGAGACTCACAAGGTCTGGCAGCTGACCGGCTGTGCCTGAGCCAAACGGACTCAGTGGGATGCAGAGAGATGCAATCGTGCCGTCCCCTGCTGTGCTGCAGGCCAGGCTGGAGCGCTCAGGGCCTCCAGGGAGAGAGAGGGACGTTGCGGTGGTTGAGTCAGTGCCTCTGAGCTCACACTCGTAAAAATCCTGCAGACCACAGTGGCTGGAAAGGCCGGCGATGCGATGTGCAGTGCAGCAGTGGTTTCTCCCTCTCTGTTTGCTGTGACCTCTTTGCGAGGCAGCTTTTGGCGCTGAGGTTCACATACTGTCCAGATCTGCTGGCTACGTCAAAACCAAACTGGCTCTACAAAACCTCCCCAGCTCCCAGGCACTTCGCTGAGGAGACAGATAGGTCTAAAATCCCCGTGTGCTGGGCGCTGGCAGGGCAGATACCTGTCAGCGAGGCTAACCTCACCTCGGGGATGCTCAGGATTGCTCCGGCTCGCACAGCTCCCCCCTTCCAGCTCAGCTCCCGTTCGGGACATGCGCTGCTTTGACTGGGGAACTGAGTTCTTTAGCAACTCGACGTCCAGAAAAACCTGCAGTCACGCAACTATATATAGCCCGAGAGAGGCCGTGAGTACGGTGACGCAGTCTGGAAGTGGTTCCTGGCTGTCCTCCAGCAGCTGGGAGCAAGGCGCGTGGCTTTTGCTTTTTAGGGGCAGTGGTGTGCAGGGGAGGTGGGGGCCGGGGGGGCGGCAGCACGATGGGCTCAGAGGGGACTTCATCCTCACGTGGCTCCGAGCGCAGGCTGGCGGGGCGTGATGCCACTCGTGGTGTTTGGGGCCTGGAAGAAGTTTTGGCGGTGTAGAGACATGGTCCAGAACTTCACTCAGCTGAAGCTTCCTGGTAGATGGGACTTGGAGAAGTCCTGATATGGAGACTCGTGACATTTCATACCGTGTGGTTGCAGACCCCTCTTTGGCCCTGAAACAGGAGTGCAGGCTGTCAGCGCTGGGACTCCCAGGAAGGTCACAGAAATGGCTCTGATCTCACCCCCCGGTTTCCTTTG
Organism: Aramus guarauna; assembly: GCA_013400195.1. Classification (NCBI taxonomy): domain Eukaryota; kingdom Metazoa; phylum Chordata; class Aves; order Gruiformes; family Aramidae; genus Aramus; species Aramus guarauna. The sequence continues at coordinate 57,558 of VXBL01006853.1, forward strand.
GCTGGAAATCTCCTGGGCTGTGAGAGCCCATCAGAAGGGATGCACAAGCCACCACCACCAGTCATGGCTCCAGCAGGGACAAACCAGCAGGACCAAAGCACAGCAACAAGCCAGCTAGCCCCAGTTCCCCCTGCCCACCCCATCCTACCCATTGCTCCGAGAGTGCCTAACGAAGTGATGGAGACCTTGGGCAGGACACCAAGCTCAGCTGGTATCTCTCTCCTGTGCAGGGAGGCAAAACTGGCTGGGACCAGATGATGGGATGGAGTCAGCAAGCACTGACTGACGTTGGGTGCCACGCTCATGCTGAAATGCATTCAGGCTTGGCCACCTCCGTCTTGCTGTAGAGCTGGTTGCTGCTGGGAGCATCCCAGCACTGCACGTCCTTCCCTGGGGGATGTGGTGCCCATGAGGACAAGGGGTCTCCAAAGCAGAGATGGATCCCAGGAGGGGACCTCTCCAATCTGGCCACTAAACCTCCCTTTTCCAGGGACTGGACCCCACATTGGAGGGCATCTCTGCACCCACAGTTCCAGCATCATCCCTCCTTTCTCTCCTCACCAGCCACCGCTGCCACGAGTCCTCCAGACTCGTGGGGGGACCCCCCAGAGCTGGGCACGGCACGTGGGGATGGGGTGGTCTGCTGGCACTGAGGGCTGCAGGGCTTCAGCCAGGACACGCTTTGGCCCTGCTCACGACCCAGAGCCACGCGCGGTGCCTGGCTGCGCAGTGGGAACATCTGTGGCCCGTTCCAGGCCAAACTGCAGGTTGGCTTGGCAGGGTTCTGCCTGCCACATCTCTGTCTGCTGCTTGAAGCCTTTTGGGACTTATGTGGGGGAGTTCAACCCCTGCATCTGCCCAGGGGGCTCACCCTGGTCAGGCCCTCAGTGTGCACCCCAAAGGGGGAAATCTGGCCTTGACCCTTGCTGCAACCCATCAGCGTGGAGGGGCTCCCGTAGGGAGCTTGTCGCCCCTGCCTGTGCTGAGGGAAAGGCAGGAGATGGCCAGAGCAGCCCCCTGGCTCCAGGGTGTGCTGGGAGCTGCAGTCGGTACCCCTCCATGTCTGGGCATGCAGACCTTGTCTGCAGGTTGCTTTTCCTGGGACAGATCCCCTTTGCCACATTAACAAGTTGATTGTTAACTCTGGAACCTACTGATGGCAATCAGAGTCAACTTTTACTATTGCTCTGAATAATTCTCATGCCCAAAGATCCTGAATGAGGCTGGGGAGGGCAGCATTAAACCTGGCACACTGTCCTGGGCAGTTCATCATGTGAACAGCCCTGGTAAGGCTGGAGCCCTGGAAAGCAAGGCACGGGGCTGGGTGTAACGCACCTCGTGGTGCTTGCTGCATCCTGTCCGCTGGCTGCGAGAGTCCTCCATCCTGTCCTCCTTACTGATGTTTGGACGTGTGTGGTCAACATTACAGGAAAAAGCATGGGAGAGGTGGTTGACTAGCACCCAGCTAGAGCAACAGGACTAAGCACCCGGTCCAGCACCGGTCCCCATGCATCCTCCCGTCTCTGCTCCAGCAGCGGTAACTCTGGGTTCAGGCTTACCTCTTCCCTGCCTGTATCGAGATGCGCAGCAGTCTCCTGTACGCTGAAATATTAATCCGTAGGTTTTACAGCGCTGAAGGAGCAGAGAGTGCCACAGCGTGAGCGCTCGGAAGCAGACGGCACTGCTGCATGGAAATCTATGCCCAAATGCTCCATATCGTATCGTACAGCATATGTCTAGAGACAGGCCAGCAAATTTAGACCTGAAAATGTGTATAATTGCCAGGCAGGACTTTGGGGCTGGAAGAGCTTCAAAGAAAACAGAACTTGTACACCTTACAGGAGTGTGGCAGTATTCTGGGCACTAAGTTTAGTGGGACAAACCCTACCTTTGCACATTACTTAGTCCCAGCAGTGCCTGAAGGTCAAATCTGGCTGGCTCAAGAACCTGCTTCAGCTGAGAAACTTGCAGCACTTAAGTATTTTTTGTTGGTTTGGCTCAAAAATAGAGCTTGCTGGGTTTAGCACGATACACAATATTCCCATATAGTTCTTTTTCTCTCTTCCTACTATCTCTGCAGCTTAGTTTTTTCAGTGCATTGCCTAGAAACTGCCCTGAAAAAGTGGAAAATGCTGTCGCTGGCAGAGGATCTTACTTTGGTCAATGACACGTGGCTGAGAGCAGCACGCAGGTCTGGTCACGGAGACTGGTTCCCCTGGAGATGCAGTGGACTCTGCCTCTCCTGGTCCCCAGCGCGGGTCCTCAGGCAGCGATGCCACCATCCTCTGCTTCAACACACCCTTCTCCCCGTGGTGTCAACCACCTCGAGGGGGACCAAGCCTGCCGGAGAGGCAGAGCATCTGCAGGCTGGTCCCCAGCAGTGCTGCCCTGCTCGGGGGAGCAGCTTGGCGGTGGGTTTAGGTGGCCTGAATGGCTTGCGTGGGCTGCAGGGTGGCCTCAGAAGTGACCTAAATTGCGGTGGGACCCGCCCCAGGTGTCATCTGGCTGTGTGCTGTCCCTCCTGGTAGCACAGGTGCTGTCAGAGGGCTCCTGCCAGCTCCCGGGGTTGCACCAGTAGCAGAGCGATGCCTGGGCATGCCCCAGGTCTGGGAGTCACGTGAATCTGCGGGAAAGGCGGTTTGTCAGCCCCGAAACCTCACCCCAGCTTCTCTCCACACCTCCCATCACCCCTGCTCTGCGGGATCTCCTCCCACGTCCTCCGCACACCCCAAGCCGTCCCTGGCAGGATCACCAGCCGCATCCCTGAAGCCCCTTCCCTCTCCCCAGCCTCCCGGCCCTCCCCGTCAGCGCCGTGGTGAGCGTCTGGGTTCTCCCGAGCACTTTGTTCTTTCAGAAGCCAGGTGAAACCCAGTAGTTTTTAGGATCTGTGTTGGCAGAGAAGAGCGAGCAGATGGTGCCCTAAAATCCCCGCGCCCCGAAGAGTGAGCTAGCGATCATTTTCGAAGCTCTGGAGATATTTTCTTCCCAGATCCTGCTGAGTCTGGTGAGGACTATAATTGCAGCTTGGACTGGCTGGAGAGGGCAATACCCGGATGGGCTCCCTGCCTTTCAGGCTGTAATTGGGCCCTGGCGATACAAAGCACAAAGCTCTTTCCTTCCTGTTTGCTGCGCTCCCTCTGCGAAACCTTCCCCTGCCTGTGCTGTGCATGCTGGAAAATATGTAAATACCAGGGCACAGGAGAATTACTCCCTCGTGCCTGCGCCACGTCTGAAATACCCATTAAAAATATATGTTCCAAAAAGAGCACCTCTGCACTGAAGCACAAGCTCTCCTGGCAATGGGGGGCTGTTTGAAGGGAGCGAGAGGGAGCGGATCAAAGGGTTTTGCCGCACACGTCGCCTGGAGAAGGGACGACGTGGCCATCCCAGCTAAATTAGCCGCAGGAACGGGGGTTTTGGAGGCTACACAAAATCAATAGGACTATCTGGAAACGCCTGCCACTCACGCAGGAGACTGTAATTCAGCAGCGGGGCCTGCAGCGCTGTGCCGCGGCTCCGCCGGCCGTGCCAAGCCCGGGGAGGGATGCAGCCTCTGGAGCTGCACCGAGCCAGGGAAGGGGGACGAGAGGACGGAGCAGGAGGGCGAAAGGGGCTGCTGGGGCAGGGGCTCGTGCGGCAATACGCAGATTTACCAGGGAGCCTTGAGGACATTCATCTCCCCCAGCCTGGCTGTGTCAGCCCAGCAGCGGTGGGATGCAGCTCTGCGGGCATCACCTCCCTGTCCGTGAGGTCCTGTCCCAGCTCGGGATACGGAGAACGGGGAGCCCGGTGCCGCACGCGTCTTCCTGGCCCCCTCCCTGCCCCGTGGCCTTGGGCGCCTGGGGAGTTAATGACACATAAATTGGCTGTAAAATCTCCCCCTCAGCTTGGCAGGGGACACTAAACTGCCCCAAAGACCCCAGGTGAGGTAGGAGCACGAGCTGGGTTTTCTGGGAAACCTGAGAGGAGACTCGGAGGGTCTGAGAACTAAGGGTTGGTGATGCCTCCAGTGCTGGTCTCCTCCAGAAACACCCTCGGGGATGCGCCCGAGCAGCGGCTCCTGTCTGCAGGCTGGGCACTGGGATCTCTCGCAGCTCCAGCCGGTGAGAAAGGGCAACCCACAGAGAGGTTTTCTTCTCTTCAAAGGAATTCAGTGTTTGGCTGGAGCTTTCAAAGGAGATTTAAAAAGAGAAGATAAAAAAGAAAGTTAAAAGCTGCCCAGTGAGGGGTGGAAACGGGAACGTGGGGAGAGATCAGGGGCGGCGCAGGCAGCAAAGCAATGGCAGGACACTGACCACAGCCAGCGAGCAGCGGGGAGAAGATGAGGAGAGCCTTCATCACGCCACTGTCCGGCCAGGGCATCCCTTCTCATCCTTCAGCTTCTGTTTCTGTTGTGGCCAGCTCCAGGCTGGGTCCTGGCACCTCCCGAGCCCTGGAGAGCCCTGACTCGGCGGGAGGAGTGGGGCTGGAGGCAGGCTGCGGTGGGCAACGGTGACGGGAGCCGGGGAACCCTGCCCGGGGAGCGGGACTGGCAGCGTGGGAAGGGTGGGATGCAGTGGGGACACAGAACGAGACACCGGGAGGGAAAATGTTAATCAACCACAGTGCCTCCCTGAAAGGAGCCAAATGTAAATGAGATAATTAAGCTATTATTTAAAGCCGGGAGACGGTGGGGACAGGCCCGGGGTGGCCGGACTGCATTTTAATCAGCTGCCTGGCTGGGGCTGGCGAGCCCGTGCTCGTGTCCCTGCCTCTGCATCCCTGCCCCTGCGTCCCTGCCTCTGCCTCCGGGCACTGCGCAGCCCCTCTGCAAGATGTGGGGCCGTGGCCGTGCCGTGCCCCTCTGCTCAGCCGTTCCCCTTCCCCAGGTACCTGGCCCGGCCAGGGGGGAAGGGTCCAGGTGTGGGTGTACCTCCACCCGTGTTACCGCTTTTCTGTGGGATTTTGGTAGGCTGCAGAAGCCCAGTCGGTGCCTCAGTTTACCTACTTTTGCTATTTTGGATGCTAAAATCTAGTAATTAGTAGTAGTGGTGAGGACAAATCCACCCGAAGAAATGTAGAACATAAATGTTCCAGCGATGTTGGCTGGACTGACCTCCAAAGGCAATGACTGGACTTTGGGAGCCTTTTTTTACCTTCTCACGTGGAGTTACAAGGTGACCAGAAGAAATCTGAGTAACTGCCCTGTGGCTCAGTTTCCCCACCTCTGGAAGCAGTGTTGATGCTTCAGAGCCGCTCTCAGCACAGTGAGGAGCTCCAAGGTCACCTGTGAACTGCAGCGAGCCAGCAAATGTGGCAGGACAGGATTTCCTTCCTGCTTTTCTTTGTTTTGGTCAGGCATGGAAAAGAAAAAATCACGTCCAAAGCCATCCACGACAAGCGGTGTGAACTCGTCCTGTCCCTCTGATCGGGCCCATCCTTCCCTGCGGTGCAGGACCCGGTTCCTGGCAGCAGGGACCTCTGAACAGCAGGGAGAAAACGGATGGTTGTTCTTCACATACCAGCTGGGACCTAGGTGAAATGAAGTTAGTAGGGGCCAGGTTCAAAGGAAACTCGAGCAGACGTTTGTTCAAACTTCTGGGGAGCTCCTCGCTGCAGGGGGGGCGGGTGCTCCCACGTCGCACGGGCGGTGTGGGAGTTGGAAGAGGGAAGGAAAAAGCCCATGGAGAGCTCTTAAGAAGAAAGGCAGCACCTCTCTAACATGGAAAACCCCGCTCCGTGAATGTCTGGAGATCAGGAGAGCAAGGAAGCAGTACACACGCCAGCCAGGTTTGTAATCTCTTCCCCAGGCACCTGGCATTGGACCCGATGGAAACGGGGGACAGGGTTAGAGGAACCTCTGCTGTGCGCCAGTAACTCAGGCCCGATCTTTCAAGAGGCTTTCTTACTGTATGGTTAGAGAGTAAATTAAAAGCCTGATCCAGAGTGGCTTTCAAGTGCCTTACTCTTATTTAGGTACCTAATTCCTGCAATTTCCATTCCTTTGCAGAGCTGGGCCCTTAAATCCTGAAGACACTTCAGAAAATGTTACCCAGCATCCTCTTTTAGCAAAAGATTACCCCAGCGCCCTTCAACGTCAGTCCGTGGACCCCTGAGCATCCAGCCAGCGACAGCGGCTGATCCCGGCCGTGCGTGGGCTGGTCCGGCACCGCGTCCCTTCCAGGGGGCTGCCGGCGCGGTGGGGTGGCTGCTCTTTCCAAAGGATGCTGCTGGGGAGCACCACGCTAACCCACCCGAGCGTGAATCCAGCCTCCTCCTGCTTTTTTTTTGCCCAAAGCAGCAGTTTTTTTCCTTTTCTCCACCCACCCAGCCAGGCTGCAGCTGCCTCCCTTCTCCCAGGCCTGGGGAGGGACTTCAGGTGCCATCGAGCTATAAATAATCGGCACCAACAACGCTGCAGTCGTGCTGCATTTTTTATTTGTACACTCAGCATGTGCACGGGCAGGTATTGCCTTTACACTTTCCGGAATAGGAAATGGGTTGACATCATTGTCCTCTCCTTCCCACCCCATCCCTCCCCCCCCAGCTCTTGCAGTCCGGTGGTGCCATCATCCATACTGGTGAGGTCCTTTCGGGTACGGTCACGGACTGTATCCAGGGCTCAGATCTCAGTGGCCCAGGGCACGACCACGCAGGTTTAGCTTGGCAGCTATGCTGGAAGAGCTTTATAGCTCGGAAACCATTTGAGGAATGAAGAAAGCAAATCCCATGTGGTTTACATGGCCGATCCCATAGCGATGAGGAGGTGATGCTAAGTCAGGAGTCGCACGTGGTGCAGGGGTTGCAATGGCTCCGTCCGAATTGGCTGTCAGATGATGTGACATGGGGAATGCGGGAGGTAAAATGGGTGGCCTTTGGTGGTTTATTTGCCATAGGAAACAATTCGCATTTCTTCTTTTTCTGCCCGATACTCACAGGCAAGACAAAATGAGCCAAACAACCATTCTCGGAGCTCTGAGATTTACCGCCATGTGACTCAGTTTCCCGAACTGTGATCTAGGGATAACAACCCTTTCTTCCCAGACAGCAGTGTGGGAAGGTGTGTGCACCTCTTCCTTGAGGCAAAGGTCTGTCCGGAGCATCCAGATGGGAAGAAACTCTGCACCTGCATGTCTTTAATCCCAATTGCAGGACTGAGTGTTTTCCAAGCTGCTGGTGAGCAGGTTATAGGCCCATACAGTTGTATGTGCTGGAGACAAGAGGAGATGCTGTGGAGAGCACAAACACGGCTGATGCCCAGCAAGGGCCCAAGCAGTGGACCCCAGGGTACAATCCATTTTGTGCTGAAGGAGATGCTGCAAGAGCTCAGAGGAAGCCTCGCAGTGCCTTGGTCTCTCAGCCTGTGAAGGAGCCGTCCAGAGGAGGCCACCTCCATTTGTAGAGGTCTATTTGGAGATATCTTGAGGTGGCAGAGGTGACTCCTAGCCTTGTTGTGTCCGTATTGAGCAGAGGAGGGAGGTCACCTGCCCTGAAGCTTCACGCCATCCTGAAAGAGCTTTTTCACATCCGCTTCAGGATGACCATCCTCTTCAGAGGTGGCCAGGGCTGGGGCAGGGCTGTGGACCACGCTGAGTGGGAGCCGGTGACATTGCAAGGCTGGACCCGTGCCTAGAGCGGGGGAAGCTTGGTGCCACAGCAGCTTACCAGGCTCCCAGCAATGCTACTGGCACAAGTGGCCCTTGGTCTGCTTGGTGGCGGGTGGGGGGGTTGTGTGTGTTGGGGGGGGGGTTGCAGCCTGCACAGTGCTTCTAGGCAAATCCATCTCAGCATCAGATGAAACTAAATAACGCCCCCCCCAACTCAGTGCCCTAAGAACGAGTTGCTTATTTTTTTTTTCTCAAGGGTTTGTGCAAACGCCGAAGTTCCCATTCTCCCAGCAGGAAGAGGAGAGGAAAATCTGCAGGCACAAAAGCCTCGGGAGCAGGCGCTGGCTGGCGAGGGTGGGAAGGGGGCCAGGGCTGGGCACCGTGCGGTGGCAGTAATTTTCCACATGCGGTGGATTAGGTGAGGCTCTCGGTCAGGAGTGAATTCTGGGTTTTTTTTTTTTCCCCTTGTTCCCCACCTCCAGAGGCTGGTGTTGGATGGGAGCCCGGGAGAGACAAGATAAAGGTCTTCTCTATCAGACAGCTGTTGAAAGATCTCAAATAAAGAGGCAGGCATCGCTCAGAAACCGTTCGAGGCAGCGAATGTGAAGGTTTAGCTGCAGGACAGGTACTGTTTGTCGCCTTGAGAGGCCTTTGAAGATACCTCCTCCCCTGGCCGGGCAGCTCGCCTGACCTCCAGCTGCCCGGGGCTCTGTGGGGCTCGGCGAGCTGCTGCCCCGCTGGGATGGGCACGACTTGCTTGCCCAAAGCACGGCAGCTGCCTTGCCAGCAGAGGTGGGAGAGCGTCATTTCGCATCCGGTGGGAGGCAGGATGGGGTAAGCATCCATGGGGCAGGGTAACCTCAGGGCCCCTCTCCATCCCTCCCGCGGTCCCCAGGGCTGGTGGCCGTCCCGAATGTCTGTGCGGCCAGCTGAGCTGCACTCATTGCCCGGGCACACTCGCATCCAGCCCTGACCCTGTCCCGGCCGTCCCTCACGTCTCAGCCTGGACATGTCCCGGAGCATGCCAGACTCCCCCTCCCCAAGCCGCTCCTGCCCCTCCTCAGCCCCCAAAGCCCCGAGAGGACGCGGGTCGGGCGCGGGGGCATGCACCGCGGGCCTGGCCATGGCGTTGTTGCCACGCTGCGGTGTGTCACAAATCTAATCAGATCTCACGCTCCAGGGAGCAATTTGCTTCCCCATGGGAAAGCGTGAGATGCTTGTGCTGGGCCTCGCACGTGGCTCCCCGCCTGCGGCGCGGTGCCCAGCGGGGCACGGAGGGCAGGCCAGTGGGGCCGGCAGGGATTGCTGGGGCTGCTGGGCAAGTGCGCTGTGCGGGGCACTGCCCTGAGACAGGAGGTGCAGGCTGGGCCACCCCGGTGTGGCCACAGGGAGCTGGCTCCCAGGGGGACTTCTTGTCCTCTCCATCCCATCCCATCCAGTCACCGCTCCATCCTTTCCTGGCCATCCTATCCCATCCTGTTTTATCCGGTCTCATCCCATCCCATCTAATCCCCTCTGTTTTATCCCTTCCCATGCCATGCCATCCCACCCCTTCTGTTTCATTCTGTCTCATCCTGTCCTGTCCTTTCCCACCGGTCGTCTCCCATGCCATCCCATTCCATCATCTCTGGCCATCTCACCTCGCTCTGCCTGTCCTGTCCCATCCTACCCTCCCCATGGCAACAGCGGTGTCACTGTCTGCATCTCCTCGTGAAGCCTCTGGTCCCGACCAGTCCCCCACGGCCACCTCTCTCCCTTCCATCCCAGCCCTGTCCCCACTGGGGACACGTCCCACGGTGCCGGTGGCAGAGCAGAGCCAGGAGACCCTCCCTCGGCCGTCAGAGCACACATTCGCTTTCAGGCCAGGACCAGAAGCTGCCAGGAGGACAGGCAGCAGCGATCTCAGGGCAAGCCGCTCCCAGGGCATCCCTCTGGTGTGAGGGACCCCCAAGACCCTTTTTCTACAGCTCCTGTCCAATGCGTCTGCGTCCTCCTGAGGCAGTTCTGCACATAGCCAGCACTGAGTCACGGACAAATGTCAAGCAGGGACTGATTTACTCCAAATTAAGCGGCTGGTGTCTGCTTCCATGGCATGCAGAAAGGACTGGGTAGAGTGGGGTCCTAGCCTTGGGGAAGGCAGGGACCAGGCTTTCACCAGGTGTTGGGGTGCAGCTGCCTTGGTGATTTTTGCCGTTAGTGAGGCAAATGATATAGACCTGCCCTTGACTCAGCCATTTTACAGCATCTCTTGAGCTCAGTGAAGCTGGCGCTAAACCTCGGTCGCTTTGATCATGACAAATAGGAGCTGGGAAGCCAAATTCAGTGCAAAGTCACCGGCTGCCTGTGAAGCTGCTGCTTTTTCAGGTTTTAGTTGTCTAACTGGTGCATGGCTGGTGACTCTGCCACCCGCACTGCTGGGGCCAGCCAGGGTGGCCGGGATGGTGCCATCCTGCTCCTGCTCTGTGAATCCTGAGGAGCCTTGGGATGCTGGTAGGACTGGTCCTGCCTGGGTCTGCTCTCACCTCTGCGGGAGGAGCTGCCCTGCGGGATGCTGAGGGATGGTGTCCCGGACCATCAGTCTTTGGCCTCAGTCTTTGGCTGATGGCAGAGCTTGTGCTTTTGACTCATCGATCGTGTCTTCCTGGGCAGGAAGACACCCCGACATGGGCAGCTGGGGGGTCACAGGGCTGCCGTCCCAGTTTGCTGGGTGGGGGTGAATGCACAAGTCTCTGCAAGGACACCAGTGGTCCAGGTGACCCAGCTTCTGGCCTCTGCAGTTATCTGCTCCTCCCGAAGCTCAGCCAGCTTAGTGGCAGCGTGCAAGGCAGGGGACACCGCGCCCCGGCAGGAACGACCCAGGTACGTGTTTTTCAGCCCCTGTGCTGAGGGACCGGTCCCCAAGTGCAAGGACCTCTCCAGGCACCAGCATGAGGTCCCTGGGTCTCCTGGAGAGGCAGACAAGCTGGGATGCCTGACTGGGGGGTGCTGGCAGCACTGGGACCGAGCGTGCCCTGTCCCCACCGTGCCGGCACAGCCACATCCCCAAAGGGGTGCCCAGAGGGACAGCGGGTCCCCTGAGCCCCCAGCGGGCTGTGGCATGGGGCACACGCATCCGTCCCTGTGTGTGCACAGGGAGGGGGATGTCGTGAGCAGGCGGTGGGATGCGAGGCGGGGAAGCCAGCCATCCGCTCCCCGCTCCCACTGTGCCTCGCTCTACTTGCCGCAGTCCCCAAGCTCCCTTCCCTTCCCCTCCGCTGCCTTTTATGCAGCTCGCCCAAGGCTCCAGGGCCTGGGGATCTTTCCAGGCTTCCCCAGCTGGGGTTTGGCAGCTCTAATTTTAGGCACTTCTCAGTTTTGCTTTCTCGCCACTCGGTTGAGGAAAAGCGCTTGTGCAGGGAGGCGAGCCTGGCCCTTCCCCACCGCTGCTGGCTTTCTCTTTGTCTCTCTCCCCTGCACGCTCCCACCTGGTGCCTGCTGCACCGAGATGCCGGTGGACGTTAATAAGCCCCATTTTAAAGCTGGTGCTCTTGCAGGGGTGCAGTGTGGGGATGAACGTGGAGCCAGGGCCTGCCCAGACTTTTTGCTCTCCCACGGTGATGCTTGCCAGATTGGGGTGTGACGCCCCATGACAGCCCACCCCCCCCAAAAAAAAACAAACCACTTGCAAGGGCTCCAGTCCAGGCTGAGAGGCTGCAGGCACGAAGGAAAGCCCAGCCAAGGACATCAGACTGGCCGCCTTTTAACCAACGTGACCCAACCGCTTTCAGTCCACTGAGTCTCTGGGAAGAAGCTGGGCAACACCTTTCTGCAGGAAACCCAAAAGCTAAATGTGGATCAAAAAAAAGAGTGATCAGATCAATCCATGCACAGAAAACCCAGCAAGAGCTACATCGGTGCTTGGGTCCTCCCTTGCACCGTTAGAGCTGCTGCAGGATGAGACCCTGGACCTGGTCAGCCTTGGGGCTGAGCCGGTACAGCTGGTGAGCTTTAATTCAAAGGTCCAAGCTAAGGACGGCCCTGGATGTGTCACAGGATATTTTGCCCAAAGTCCTTGCTATGCAATTTGGACACAACAGTGGAGTATAACAGCATCTCCCTCCCCACACCCCGAGGGGAAGTATCTTCTGGGAAAGAGAAGGAGATTTTTTTTTCCACATGGAGGAAAAAAATCAGGTGAGGAGGACAGAGGAGGTGGTGGCAGCTGGGAGAGCGGGCTGTGCTTGCCGGGCTGGAGCCTGCCCGCAGGGCACTTCTGCCCGCACACGAGAGGCACGTTGGCTTTTGTCCGGTGTATCTGACGGGCTTTCATCTTCCAGCAGGGAATGGCTGGGGCTGGAGCTGTCTGACTGGATTGTGAGCTGCCTGCTCCTGAAAGGGCTCTGCATCCCATTATCCATAAACCTGTTCATGGCACACAGCTAATTCAGGCAATTTGCGGCACGTTTATGCTGTCGATATAATAACCAACCCGTTGGCCTTAGCTGGGCAGGAGCACCGTGTCGTGAACAGCAATCTGCAAATCAGACTCTTAATGCGGGCCCCGCTGTCCCCGCGGCCATGGTGCGTGGCCGGGCCTGCGGGACCGGCACAGCACCGGCGCTGCGCTCCGGCGGCGGACAAGCCAGCGCGGGCTGGGGATGCGTGTGCACCCTCCCTGCTTTTGGAACCTCTCTGCTGCCCGCGGGGAGGTGGGCTGGCAGGGTCCCCAAGGAAGCGCTGCCCTGCAGGTGATAGGAAGCTTAACCGCTCCCCGCCACGCTGGCACCCCTCTTGTCGCGGGTCTGCAGGACCCAAATCCCGCGTTATCAGAGGGCCCCGGCGGCAGAGAGGGGCCCAGCTGGCGGCTCCCGTGGAGCGGTGGGTGGACGCGGCTCTGGCTCCCTTCGCTGCCGGAGGATTTCTGGGCGCTGCAGGGAGCGGGGGGGGGACACGGGGGACGGGGACACGCAGCGGGGGGCACGG
>VXBL01006853.1:70576-107221 GCA_013400195.1 Aramus guarauna
GGCGCCCACCAAGCGCTGGCTCGGCGGCGGATCTGTGGGATGCCCAGGACGGGGGTCACGAGCCCTTTTCAGAAGATGCCTGTGTGGGAGTTTGCCTCGGGGAGAGCTGTTCAAGCAGAGCTTTTCCTCCTCGTGGTCCCCACGCTCTGTGCTCCCGACACGGCTCGCAAGCTGTCGGCGTTGGCAGAGCCATCGCAAGGGCAGCGGCGGCGGGAGCATCCTCCCCCCAGGTGCCCGTGGGTGCAGCCGGCCAGCAGCCAGGCTGCGCGTCCTTGGGCTTTGCGTGTAAGGCTGTGCCAAGCACTGGAGCTCGCGCACACACGGACACACAGTGCTGCATTTGAATCCCACCAGGTCGCCTTGAAGCTGGGGTTGATTTTCATAAACCTTCACAGCCTCAGCCTCAACGGGATCTGGTGTTTTCCTGCGTAGATGGACACGGGAAAGCCAGCTCGCCTGGATGGACGTGCTTCGTAGGGTTACGTATCCCCATCCTCACCGTCAGGTGAAGGCAGGATCGCAGGGGAGAGGAGGGGAGGAGATGGCTCGGAGACATTCACAGCCCCGGTGGGACCTTGAGAAACGTCCCTAAAGCACACGCAGTCCCTGCGGATGCACGTGGGGGATGCGCAGCCCCCTGCTCCAACACAATGGGGATGCAGCACGTTCTCTGCCGCGTAAAATGGAGCAGGATGCGGAGGGAAGAATGGCTTTGAACAGTCAATTTCCATCGCTGAAAGCTGACAAGTTTAAAACAGCTAATGTGCCCCGCAAGATGAGGCCTTCAGAGATTTACAGCTCTCCTCGGCTGACTGCTCCCATACGGTGTGCATGTCAGCCAGGGAGCCTTTTAAAGAACCAAGATAAAGCTGCAGCGAGGCCGCATTGCCCACCAAATGGATGGCAGAGAGAGAAGAAAGGAAGGAGAGAGGTTGCTCTGCGTGTTTGTTTCCCATCAGACAGGCTGCTGAGCTCATGTCCCCTCCTGCAGCCGCCACCACAGAGTTACTCCAGGTCAAGGTCGAAGCAGCCCTCCTGGAGCAAAGTTTTCCTAAGTTGCCACAGGAGGGGGTTTGCAAAGTGCCTCAGGAGCCATCGGGTGCCTGCTGGGGCGGCCTGAGGTGAGACCTGTGGGTGACACCAGCCGGCAGCGGCCATCGTATGGGGCAGGACAGCCCCATGGGGTNCTGGGGTCAGCGTTCCCCAGAGGGCTCACACAAAGTTCAGGAGCTGCTGCTAAGCTCCCCAGAGCTGCTGCCTGCCTGCTTTCTGTGCCGTGTTAAGGCTAGGCTGGGGTGGCACGGGTGTTCCCCAGGGCAGCTGCATTCTTGATTTGACCTCTCTGTTCCTCCGAGTCCTCTGCTGCAGCCAGGAGCATCGTGTGCTTGAGCTGACCCATGACCAGCACCGAGCTCTGCGGCGTGTGTTGGGGCGTCAGCTGGCCAGAACCGCGGCCGGGGGACCTTGGGCACATGGAGCATCATAGGACCTGCCAGCCTGGCCCCAGCATACTTGTGGTGTCTGCAGCGTGGGAGCCGTGTCTGCCGTCACCCTCTGCTCCCGCTCTGCCCGGTGGAGACATCGTCAGTGGATGCCAGGAAGCAATTCACCTTCCCCGAGGTCACCAGAAGAAATGGGCTGAATGCAACATGTCCTGAGAGCTCCTCTGCCCCCTGCCAGAGCCAGGGCACTGGCTGGGATGGAGGGGTTTGCAGAGTATGGCAATGGTCCCCGTTTCCAGGACTGTGAGGCTGCTGGTCTGGGACACCCACGGCTGCTGGACTGACAGTGCTCACATCAGTCCATCTCCTCCTCCCCAGCCTGCCTCAGGGTCTCCTGTGTAGAGCAAAGCCGCAGCCAGGTCAGCAGGCTGCTACTGCATCTGAAGATGAAGCTGGCAAGAGGCAGGGCCAGGGATCCTCATTCCTCGGCAGGCCACTAAACCCAGACCAAACCATCCAGGAAGATCTTTTGTGCCTCCGTGCATCACTCCATCAGTCAGAAGGTTGGTCCCGCTGAGCTCCACTGTGCCAGCAGCCCAGGGGTGAGCTGTCCCTGCCCACAGTGTGGGGCAACTGGCAGGTTGGCCTTTGCATGATGCTCACAAAGAGCTGACCTTCCTGAAGATGCCCTTTGGCCATGGGTACTCAGGAGAGCTGCTGGGGCTGGCAGTTCGGGTAAGGAGGCATTCTCAGGGCCTTGGGATAATCTTTCTGTGTTCCCAAGCCCTTGAAAGCAGAGCTCGCTTCCCTGCAGCCAAAGGTCTGGAGTGACCTGGCCCTGTGGGGGGCTGGAGAAAGCTCTCCAGGCTGGTTTTGGGCTCAGCAGCAGGGGCTGCCAGGCTGTGACACCCAGGTGCCGGAGCAGCAGAGCAGCCCTGGCTCCCCTGGGGTGGGAGAAGCCAACCAGGCTGGGGAAGCGCTGCTCTGCGATGCCCATCAGCCACCTCATCCTACCGAGGAGAAACAGGACAGGGCAGAGGAGCCACATGTGGGCTGTTCAGCGATGGTGTGTCTGGAGATGCTCTCCATCGTTTCTGCCTGTCCTGCTGCCCAGCCCTGCCACCCCAGAGGCCAGGAGACCCCAACTCCTCCGTCCAGCCCAGGGTGGGAGGGACTTTCCATCCCAGCAGCTAACCGGTGCCGTTCCTGGCAGCGGGGCTGGGATGCGAGTGCTGGTGGCAGCATCCTGCACCCTTGGTACCACCTCGCCCCGATGCCCCAGGAGCTGGAGAAGCAGCCTGCACCCTGGCACCAACATGTGGCATTTCTCCAGCTTCCGTGGTTCCTGCTGCAATGGAGTGGGATGGGGTGAACCCAGCAGGAGAGGGCAGAGCCATTGGGTCCCCTCTGCTCCCCTCCATCACAGCACTGACCATGGCGGTGGGTGCACGTGGGCTCTGAACAACGTCCAGTCCTGAGACTGTAGGGGGGATGTCATTACTGTCCCAAGCCAGCTGTTTGGGCATGTCTTCTCTGAAACTCCTGCCCTCCTGGGAGCAAAGACCCCTTTGCCCACTCGGTAGAGGCCCAGTCCCTGGTCCTCGCTGGTTCCTGTGCCGGCTGTTGGCAGCAGACCGTGCGCAGTGCTGGGCGTGGGGCTGCCTGTGCTGTGCGGAGGGGCTCGGGGCACACATCTCATCCCCCGGCTGGTCCGGGGGGAGGTCAGGTGGCTCCATTCACCACACTGCCCAAGATTCACATTGGTACCCATCCTTCTCAGGAGGTGCCCAGCTACAGCCGGGCTTCGGGAGTGGTGGGGGGAAAGCATCCCCTTATCTCTCCTCTCTTTGTGCAAACACACGAGCCCTCTTGGAGCCGCCGTGTGATGCCGCCAGCCGGAAAGCCGCAAAGGCGGGGAGGTTGCCCAGCTTCTGTCTCCTTCCCAGCAGGTGTGGCTGGCCCTGCCAGGCAGATGGCTCAGCGCCTGGCAGAGACGAACGCCGGCGCCAGGAGCAGCTGGCTCCATCCGTACCCGGGCCAAGAGCAGAGATGCTGAGCAGCGTGGGGAGCTCGTGGCAGGGAAATGAGGCAGTGACCTCCCCTGCCAGGCTCAGGTTGTGCTGGGCACCTCTGGGCTCTTGCACGCGCGTGGGGTGTGCTGCCGGCTCCTGCCTCTGCCTGTGGGGACCCTGCAGGAGGGTGTTGGCAGGGACCAGTGGTGCCCCCCGAGGAGACAGGCGTCTCTTGGGGACATCCCCAAAGCCCAGCTCTGATGGAGGAACCTCCAGGGCACGTTTGCTCCAGCGAGACCTGGAGGCCAGTCATGCAGAGGAGTCTTTCCCTGCACCCTGGAGCAGCTGAGGCACGGAGATGAAGAACCATGGAGTGGACCCTGCTCTGAGCCATCAGCTCCCGTACCAGGTTTGCTTCTTGCTGCCTGGCCTAACGAACCGCTGGGCGACCAGCAGACTAATTGGAAGCCCTGTCAGAGCCAGGCCAGGCACTACCTTGTTATTTCTAACCAGTGAAGTGGGGGACACAGACCTTTTTAATCCACTGACAGTCCCTCTGTGCTGTTGTGCAGCTCCTAGCACAGCGGGGCAGGGCCAGTCCGGCCCTCAACAATCAGCATGGGGGCAGGAAGATGGGGCACACCCCCCCAGCTGGCCAGGCTGCGGGGAGGGGGGGCTGTTACCCCAACAGGAAAGGGGACTAGCAGATGGGGGTTTTTCCCATGCGAAGCGTGCAGCCGGCAATGGGGGGGCTGTAAAAGCTCTTGTGCCGTGATGGCCAGCCACGTTCACAAGGGGGAAGTGCAGCAGCCTGGTGTCGCACGGCGCAGTCTCTGTGCAGTCATTAATACATCTATTTCCCTGGCTCCTGGGGGTGTGTGGGGGGGGAGAACAAAAGCAAATGAACAGCGCGAGGATTGACAGCCTACAAGCTTTGTGCAACTACCTCTTGAGTCTGACATTCAGGGCTAGGAGAAGATGGTCTTGGGGACTAGGCTTCCCAAGGGGCAGAGGAGAGATGGAGGGGGTCTGGTCCATAGGAGCAAAGTGTCTGGGCAGGCTGCTCCCGGCATGCAGGCTTCACCGTCCTCATCTTGCAGCCGGCGCTGGAAGTGGAAGTTTTGAAGTCATGCACGGAGCTGTTTGCTTGGTATTTCCTGCCCCCAAGAACAGGAAGCAGCAGCGAAGCCCAGGAGGGAGCTGCTCTTGGGAGATTTCCAGCCTGATACATTTTGATCTCTGCCTACGGGAAAAGGGGAAAGCTCCGTGCTCTTTCCCTCGTCCTGTGCCCAGTGCTGGGAGGTAATGGGCCAGACTCAGGCTGACTTGGCCTGGGGAGGTGGATTGCACAGAAACGTGGCAGTTGGAATGATTTTCCATTTCACTCTTCCTTGTACCACTCCAGCCTGGACCTTATTTGCTGAGGCTCTAGGACAACAACGGAGATGCTGGCTCACAAGCTGCAATGTGAGAAACGGCTAGCGGTGATGGCCACGCGTCCACCCAGGCTGTCCTACTGGTCTTCTGCTCTCCAGGTACTGTCCTCTTGGCCCCATTAGCTGCAGGTCCAGCCCTGTCCCTTAACAACCTGACCCTGCCAGGTCTGGATCAGCGTCTCATCGCCGCACACAGACCCCCCTCCTGCTTTCAAGGTCTGGGTCCATCCTGGGAACCGCCAGCCCTACACACAAGGGTCCCTCAGCCCACCAGGTCTTGGGTGCAAAACCTGTCCTTGTCCCCTGCCCTGTGCACATCCAGGTCTCCTTGGTGCCACCTGGACCACCGGACTCTCTGCCGCAGGAGTGCCTTACCCTCCCTCGTGCTGATGGCCACGACGGGACAAGGCCAGGGGAAGGGCAGGTTGGGCTCGTGCCTGGAGCCAGTCAAAGGCTCTGCTGCGGCAGGAGTTACTCCCCATCAGGACTGCCAGCGTCTGTTACTGGCAGACCATGGCAGCAGTCTCTGAGGAACGTGAACAGCACATTATTAACAATCTTTTAAAGAGCTGCCAGTGTGTCCCGGGTCTCTGTTTATTTCTGCATACGGCCTGTCCGCTGTTGAATACAGCATTCATAGGAGATGTCATCTCAGCTTAAGGTGGTCTATTACTTACCCCAATCAAACTCCTGCAGTAGGTGGTTCCTCCTCTGGGCAAGGACAAAGTCCAACAGAAGGAGGGGGTTTATTCTCTGTTTAAATCATCCTTGCTTTTGTTTTCCTTCTCCTGAGGGCTACGTTTGTGCAGAGCGGATGTTGGATCAAGGGTGTCCAAGCTGGAACACGGTGGTCTCTGGATCTGCTCCCAAATCGCTATGTGCATGGATGCTGGGGCTGTTTCCGTGGCTATGCCTGGAGCACACTCTGCGATGGAGAAATCTGGGGAGGCGTTGGCTGGAGGTGACATGGCTGGGAAGCAGGGATATGCCCAGAGAGAGGTGCCATGTCAGGAGGGGACAGTGAAGCTGCCATCCATGGCTTTGCACCAGGTCCACTCTGGTGGCCGCAGCCCATCTGCAAGGGCACCCCAGGCGCTGGCCGGAAGGACGGCGAGCTCCCCGTGCAAAAGGCAGTTATTCAATTTACGGTCACAGAGGCACTGGGTGGGACCCAGACCAAGAGCTCAGGGGCTCCTGGCCTTTTTCAGGCAGCAATGTCAACGCTAGCCGTGGGGCAGAGCGGCATGGAGCCACCCACCCTGCCATCCTTACCAGGAGCAGGATGCAGCGGGCGTGTTTTGGCCAGAGCTTCCCTGACCAGCTCCGGTGGGCACGTGCTCTGTTTTGAAGGTGCTGGATGTCCCACCCCAGAGGTGCTCAGGTTCCACTGGGCAGGCAGTGGACCGGACACGACAAGGTTGTCTCTTTGGGGAGACATGAGTCGGCTGTTCTTGGGGGCCATTCAGCTGCCCCGTACTGTGCTGTGTCTGGGCACCCGTAACATGTGACAGACTGGGGCTGGGATGTCGGGGGAGCCAGCACCTGGAGGATGCCCACTTGGATTTTCACCGGAGCCTGGGAGATCCTGAATCCTTCCACTTCTGCCGCTCACCTGGGGTCTCTGCCTGTGATTTTTCCTGCTCCCCTGGCATTGCTGTGGCACTCCTGGCACAACCAACTGAGAGCAGCAGACCGTTCAGCTCTGCGTCCACCTGGAAAAACACATCCTAGGTGAAGGAAAGACCAACACCAAAAGCAACAAAGAGTCACTGACGCTGTCATTACTGAGATGCTGACTGCACGGCGCTGGCGCGGGCGGCATTTGTACCGCACCCGGCACAACACCCAGTCACAGTGGCAATGAGACAGCAGCACACGGTAAGGCTGACCGAACTGCGGAGGGTGGGTTCATGATTGAACCTGATTTTCTTTGGAAACGGCAGATCTGGATTCTGGGCACCTGCAAAGGACAGGACCTCGGTCCGTGTAAGTGACGGCAGGCGCTGGCATCACCCTCGGCGGCGTGCGTGCAGCGGGTTCGCCGCAGGGCAGTGCCATCCCCTCCAGGAGCGAGCAGGGGGTGAGGACCCGCTGGGACGAGCAGCCAGAGCCTCTCCGGCCATGCGCGCTTTTCCGCGAGCAGTCGCCTGGGCAACTGCGAGCGCGGAGCCAGACAAGGCATCAGGATGAGGAGCCATTGTGCTCGTTCAGGGAACGATTCCCAGCCCCTTTCCCCAGTCAGGGGGCTCTGGAGGTCATCCCGTTTTGCCAGCCCAGAGATGGGCAGCAAATGGCCCTGCCTGGGGCTCCCCAGCAGGCTGGGGTGGGCTACCTCAAATCCCCGCTTCCCCCATGGCCGGGTGGGATGGTGGGGGAGGGAGACCGCCAGCCCCCCGCGAGGAAAAGCTGCCAAATGCATATGAATTGAGACGGAGGGGGTGGCCCAAATCAGCGCAGGGATGAACCCGGTTCCCAAACCCTTACTTTTCACCCTATGCGGAGAGAGGGTGAGGTTTCCCCCTGCGTTACCACTTGTAGTAAGCGTGCACGTGCGTGTGCATGGCCAGAGCAGCAACCGCTGCTGCTGAGGGAAGGGGCTCCCCATTTCTGCCTCTCCTCAGCCAGACCGTCTCTGTTTTGCTGTTGTTGCTGCTTGCTTGGCACCTGCTCGCCCCGGACGAGCCTGCTGCTTTGCTAATGAGCTGCAGCATCTCGCTCAGGGTCCTGCTCACCGTCGGAGTGCGGGGACTCTCCAGGCTCACACGCTTAGCTCAGCCCCACGATTTAAATCCCTGCCAAGAGAAATGGAAGAATCTGGTGCAGCCAGGCCTGGAAAAAACAGCAAGGACAGTCTCTGATTAACCCTTCGCTGACCTGCCCGTGCTGCTCCGCTCTCCTGCCTTCCCACGCCCAGGGAACCAGCAGGATTCACACCCCTCCTTCCCACACCCTGCTCCATGCGCATTTCTCTACCTCTGGGGAAAAAGCAGCTTTTCTCGTGAGATTGCCCAGAATACCCAAGGACCAAGTATTCCCACGGCACTCGAATACGTGCCCCCTTTGATCGCAGGAGGGCAAAGGGCAGAGATCTGGGAAAAAAAAGAAAGCAATTCAGGCAGGAGCTTCCCTCAACCTCCATAAAATACAGTTCACGTTTCCTGCGAGCCTGGGGCGCAGATCACATTCGACGTGAGGTGCTTTACCCAGCCCCGGTGTAAATTCTGGAGCCTTGCATTTGCATGGCGTGATGGGAAAAAGCTTAAGAGGGGCCCGGGGAGCTGCAGAGGAGGCGGCTGTGCTATCTGGCTACCGCAGGGGCTGTCGATGCACAGACATTTCCAAGGCTATTTGTGAAGGTGAAATGGTCTGTAAAGATTCCAGGACACCATGTGGCAGGACGGTTAGCAGGGCTTCTCCTTCGGTGTTTGCACAGAGCTGCCGGGCTGGAGAGAGGCTGTGTGCGCAGAATGCCTCGCGGTGATTAGAGCATCTGCAAATTTCAGCTTAATACGCGGCATAATGAGACACGGAATATTATTAGCCTGCAGCCATCCCCCCGCCCCAGCGGCGATCTCTGCAGCTTGAGCTGGTTTCACCTTCTCAGTGCTGTGCTGCAGGAGCCCCGGTGAGAGATGCTTGCCCCGCTAGCAGGGCAGGCAGCCTGCAGGCAGCTCCGTGGCCACGCAGGACCGAGCTCCCACAGCAGGCAGAGGGGCTTTGCACTCTGGCTTATACAAAATAAGGTTTCGTCGTCCTACCCGCTGGCTGTGCACACCAGCCCCTACCCTGCCGGCCTTTCCTGCAGCACCCCGAGCCACAGCCTGCCCACGCCGGCAGCCACGGGGCTGCTCGCAGAGAGTAACTTCCAGCTTCCCATCCCAAAGCTGTGTTGCCCATGGCTCGCCTCCCCAGGTCACGAGGACCGACCCTGTGTGTGCTGCCCACCAAGGCAGGAGGTGTCTGAAGGAATCAGGCAGCACAGGGGCTGCACAAGGAGCCGTGGCAGCGCTGGGAACCGAGACCACGGCTTTGTTTTGCACGGAGTGACATGAAGAGGAGTATCGGGATGCTGTAGGCGCTGGCAGTGTCCAGCCACGTATGCACAGACCTGCTCCAGCTCCGAGCTCCCCTCTCCTGTAGTCTGTGCTCCTCCATCCCACCACCCAGCAGGATCCTGCAGCCCCAACTTGTGCAGGTCCTGCTGCACTGCTTCTTGCCTCCTGTTTTTGGACAGACAGGAATGTCCCAAAGCGCTGGCCCTTCTGAGATGCAAAGAGCTGGATGGCAGGAGGCGGTCCTGCCTGGGGCAGGGGGAAGCTGGCATAAGGAGGGGCAAATCCTGGCTGGTGGGGTCCTGTGCTTGGTGAGATCCCAGGTTCAGCCAGGAGTGCCAAGCAGCCCAGTGACTGCCCGGGGTCTTGGGGCATCACTAGCCCTGGCTCAGGGCACGGAGCGAGGGGCCGTGGCTCCGGCAGCGCGGCCATGGAGCTGCGTGGGGAGCACCAGGGGGGCAGCCCAGGGGCCTGGGGGTGTGTGCATCCGTTGGCACGCACCAGCGTGTGAGTGTTCACAGCTATAAAAATGCATTTGGATGTGCATGCATATGTGTGAATATGTGTGTGTGTGCGCGTGCATGTGGTAAGTGTGAGGGACAAAGGGGTGTGTGTGTGTGTCCCTGTGCAAGGTATGTGCAGATACGCACACACCCTGGGACGTACACTGTGTGTGTGAGGGTGTGCGCTGTCAGCGTGCAGGGACAGCTTGCGTACGTATCCGTGCAGGTTACAGGCAGGTACCCGAGCGTGCACAGGGAGCGTGCGTGCGTGCGGGGTGCGTGCACAGGTGCAAGGTGTGCGCTGAGGCTGTCTCAGCATATGCAAACAGGCGCCTCAGCAGCTGCTTGACCCCCTGCTCCACGGACCTGCTGGCACGGTGTTTCGAGGGACACGAGCGAGGCCCGGCACGGGTGGGGGGCCACGGTCATGGAGCCGCTGCCTTCTGCCCGGCACAGGACGGCGCTGGCTCCGCCGGCTCAGGGCCAGTCTCTCGCCCAGGCACAGCCTCTCCCTCCGTCTTGTGCTGACCCACGCGTTTACGTGACCTTGTCGCTGCTGCCGAGCAGAACCTTCCCTTGTTTTGCCTGGGGTATTTTTCAGCGAGATCAGCTCCCCTGCCTGGTTCAAAGCTGGCATTTGCTGCCGAAGGTATGACAGTGACATCTGCAGCCAGGGGCACCCCCCCCAGAGATGCTTGGAGCTGCCTGAATCGCTGTCCCTCGCTCTTGCTGTTTACCATGCTACTGATATGTTTTTAAAAAGCAAAAGCAAAGTCCAGAGAAGGCATCACCAAAGCAAAAGCTGTTATGAATGCTGTTAAACTAACACTAACTGCTGCTGCTGTTAATCTGTACCAAGGTCAAATTCACAAATCGGCAGGTTAGTTTCAGTTCCAGCCTGAAATTAGATCATCAATTAGTTAAATCATCACTTCGATACAGAAAGAAAACTGGAGCGGACCCAGTCCTCGTAAATCCTGCACAAGGGTCTGGGAAGGTGGCTCTGCTTTTTATTGGGAAGAATTTGACCAAAGCACTTCAGAGCCGTAGCATGGAGCCAGCTAAATGTTTAAATAGTGAAAACAACTTATCACCCACTGCCCAAGCCATAACCTCCAAGCTGGTTTGGACGCTGCCATCTCAGACGTGTCCTCCTGTCCCCAGCAGATGTTACGGCACAGCGTTAACAGTGCTTCGATGAGCAGAGGTTTCAGGCTCCCCATCTACCAGAACTGACTGATGCCTATTTCAAGTTTCTCAGGACTTTGAAACCCAAACCCCACTTTAATTTTATGAGTAATTTTATGGGACAATCTTTAGGGCTGTGAAAGCTTGAAACTTTTTCCGTCAGGTACCTTGACCTTATGGCTGCTCATCTACCCATGCAGGAGCCCCACTACACTTTCATCTGATCACCCTTGAATTCAGAGCTATAAAAGGGATGGGATGTCTCCTGGCTAATAAAAATAGGAAAAGAAAAGGGAGAAGCAAAGCTAAAGATAAAGGTGTTGCAAGTCCTCCCCTCCCGCAGCCTTTGGAACGTCACGAGTGGGGGCTGGCGTCTGAATCAGCAACCAGATGGTGAAGTCCTTCAGGCTCGGCGCTGCTCGCTGCTGGCCGCTCGCCGTGCCCGGGAGGGCAACCGGAGCCTGGAGCGGGCTCCTCGCTGCGTCCGGAGCCACCGGCCTTGGACAGCCGGCCCGGTCCCCTCGACATGGGATGGGATGCAGAATGCTTGGCAGGGTCTTCATCACCCTGCGCTACGTGTGGGCTAAAGGAAGACCTGGCTTCTGGCATGAGCAGCTCCCCAAGCTCTGCTGGGGTGTCTGGGGCTCCCTCCCATGCAGCCAAGTGTGTGTGGGCATGGGCGAGTGCTGATCTACGTGCCTATGTGGAGAGGGCACTGAGTTAGGAGAAAATGCAAATACGCCATGAATGGGAGTAGGGAAGATCTTGGCCACAGCCACAGGGGAGCATTAATCTGTGCTTATAGTGTAGGACGCGCCTTACTGCGCCCACTGTCCACACGTTAAGGTCACTCAGTTGAGCGCCAGGAGCAGGGGATGTGGGGCAGTGCTACAGGCTGGGGACTTGCCCTCCTCTGGCAGGCGTCAGGACCTGGCACGGACACCTCCTGGGTCTCACGTGCTCCCAAGATGGTCAGACCCAGGGTCATGTCACCAGCGTCGGCATCTACAAGCAAGCACAGCCCTATCTCTCAGTCTTACATCCATCAGTACATGTAAATCTTTGCTCGTCCTTTTCTTTGCTCATCCTTTTCAGTCAACTCTGGCATTACGTCTACTGACAACTAACATCTACCGGCAACTTTTCCTACACCTGCTCAACAAGGAACCTAAAAATGCAAACACTTCCTTCCCCCAAAACATTTTCTCCATGGAGGGGCCCAGTAACGTCTCTGACAACAAACAGCAACGTGTCATTTGTTTTTATTACTCTAGGAGGGCAAGCTGCTGTGCGTGACCAAGGAAACCGAGAGCTGGCTGCCCTTGTGAACTTGCTGAGTGCCTGATGGAGAACGGGAGAAGAGAGCTGGGGGAGTAGGAAAAACATTACTTCTCTCCTGCTTATTGGCCGAGGCAAGATTGATTGACTGTACTTGCGATAGCATAGCATGCATCAAGGTAGGCACAAAATTGTGGTTAGCACTAGAAAACCACCGGCCGTGTGGATGAACTTAATGTGAGAAAAGACATATGGGGTAGTCGTAGACTTTGCCTTGAGCTGGGGAGCGGCGCAGCTCCCTGGGTAGGGAGGGCAGAGGAGATGAGTCCGACATGGAGCACAGAGGCGTGTGATGGCACTGTCTGGTCACTCGACAGAGCAGGGATGGACTCATTCCTTTGATGTCTCCAGTGATTATAGCCACAACTAGAGAAAAGGACACTTCCAGGATGTAATTCACCCCCTCAGATCAGCCATGAGGTGTGCCCTGAGGTTTGCTTCGCAGGTGGTGGCTTTCCCGCTGGCCAGTTGAAGCCCTGCCCGGCAGATGGGATGCTCCGGGGCACTCTCCTTCTGGCAAAGGGCAGGCCTAAGAAAGGACCTGAAGAACAGGGGGGCGGAGGGGGGGCACGTTAGGGATGGCGATGGGAGATGAGCAAATGCCACGCTACTGGTCTGAAGCCTAAGCAAGTGGCTGGGGTGGCCGTCATCGTACGGTGCCATGCACGCACCAGCTGGAGGGATGGCAGAGGAAGAGTCAAGGTAAGGGCTTGTGAAGGGAAGAGCAGTTGGAGGTGTTTTATCAGGACAAGGCTTTTGGTGACATACAGTCAGCGTGATACGAACAGTTCGGTTTTGCATGACAGTAATGGCTCCAGTACTATTTCCCATGGTGACAGATACCCAAACCAGAACCATTTCTATAAAGGACATGGAAATTATATTTTGGACAATTTTTGGTTTGGAAAGCCTCAAAATTCTGCCTTGCAATTCATCTAATTTTGATGCTCTCAGCCTTCAGTTTCCCAAAACAGAGGGGGAAAAAAGAAATCTGTTTCGGGGACAACTTTGCTGTGATAAAGCAGCATTTCCCTGCTGCAGACCTCCACTGTTTGGATTTCGCCACGTTGAGACCGAGTCCACAGCAAGTGGCAGGGAGAGGAAGAGGCTGAGATATTAAGGAGGCCGAGGGCATCTGGGTGGTCCGAGGCTGGTCTGGGAGCTCCTTGCCGGGGCGGGGGGTGGTGTGAGCAGGACCAGAGACCCGCGTGGAGCAGCCGGTCCCTCCGCCAGCCTGCACGTCGCTGGCCCCGCAGCTTCCTCTGGCAACGCCTTATGCAGGCTATTTTTATGCTGTGTGAAAAAGCGTGTCTTTCTGCAAGCGGAGGAAAGGCGGCGTGGAGAGGGAAAGTGAATTAGTGAAGGTCACAGGCATAATGTCGCTCTGCGCGCTGCTGGGGCACAGCGTGAAGAACTAAAGGGGATGGCACGGGGGTCTGGGCAGCAGGCTCACCTGGGGTGGAAAATGGTCGTGGAGCAGCTCCGCGCTCCACCTCTGCCTTCCCGGGGAAAATCCAGCCGCCGTGGCCCTGCCAGCACGGGGGAGCGAGCTGGCAGCACGCACCTACTTCTGCACTGCTCGCTCGCTGCTGCCGCTGACTGTTTATAGAGCATCAGCCGCTATACGGACTGTAACTGGGTTTTTACATACAGCATAAAAAGTAATGATCGCTCTCTCACGCTAAATCACACGCAGTCAAATTGTAATATGGAGCCACTCCTGTCCGCAGCGGTGAAAGGTTCGTACCTGGGAGAGCCCAAATAGCTCCGGAAGGCGAGAAACACCCTTTTTCCCCCCACTGAAATCAATGAGGGGAGCAGCGCCCAGCACCACGTCCCCAGGATCTGGCCAAAAAAACGCAGTCATTTCTGCGACATCCCTTTCCTCACACTTTCCCCTCTTCCTTTAAAGCAATGGCTTTCCGGAGAACAACAGGGAAAGGTGAACATGGAAGATGCCCCGCCTGCGCATCGCTGCTTGCAAATGGGAATTTGGGATCTGGACCACACTTGGGCTTTCCTCACTTGGGTGAGCCGTGTGAAAAGTTGTCCGGGGCGCTCCTCCCTTTCGTGCGGGGTTTGGGAGCCAGGGATGCGAGCTCAGGCAAGGGGAAGAGCATCCCACTGCCGCGCCACGAGCGGCTCCGTCCTGCGGCGCGTCGCCGGCTGGGTACCGCGGGGAGCCTGCGCGCTCTCGGCAGCCTCCTGCTTCTGGGGGACGCTGCAGGCAGAGTTCCCATCACTTTCCCATCTCGGAGCAGATTTATGAGCCTCCCAAAAGCTCTCCCGCAGCCCTCCAGGAAGGCTGGGGCTNAGGCCTAGCTACCATGACCTCCTCTGTAGGTTTCCATGGATACCATGTACTATAAATAAAAAAAGGAATTTCAAACCAGTTTTCAATCCTGCTTAGTGGGAATAGGAAACCTCTTTTGAATTTAGTTTCCTATCTCACCTTACAGGGGTTATTTTGCAGCCCGTTTGAAACAAATAATTACCCCTTCAGCCAGGAAATTACCACCAATCATACCTATTTACTTCCAAACACTCGGCTAATTAGCACATTGGGGAGAGCTGCCTATTTGCACGCTGGAGATGGGAGGCTTAGCGTCTTTATTTTGGTGGTGCTGGGAGAAAGGACGTGGGGCCAAGGGTCAGTGAGGGGCGTCAGAGCCCTCCGAAAAAAAATAATAAAGAGAGAAGGAGAGCTGTAAAACTCGAAACGCCAAGATGCCGTGTGAATTAGCGTGCGAGAAGCCCCGGCAAAAAAGGGAATATTACATCTGCATCCTTTTGCAATGAATCAGAGTCATGCTGCAGATTTTGTCTGGCATACTGGGTCTCTGGAGGATAGAAAATAATTTGGTCGCAGCAGTGGGAGGTGTGTGTGCGTGGAGAAGGGAGTTGCTTTCCAACAGCCTGCTGTGGTGAGAACATGCCTGACACTTCATTCCTTTCCAGTTAATGCAGCGAGGCCGGGAGGAAACTTAACCCTCTAATTGCTAAAGTGTACCGGGGACTTGGGAAAGTCCTTGGAAACCAAAGCGGGCTCCGGGGCTGGTCTCGTCGCGCCCCGGCACCGGCACCGCTGGCAGACAGCTGAGGGGATTTGCCCAAATGGCTGGAGGTGGGGGCAGGGGAAATGCTAATTTGAAACAGGCGCTGGCGAGCAGGAGAGGAGGACAGAGAGGTTGTGTTTTTCAGACCTCTGGGCTGGCAATGGGCCTGCAGAGTCCAGTCCGTCACAATGCTGGGTCTGAGCCAGCTGGACACGTGGTGGCTTGCGGAGGGGTCTCACGGTCTGGTGTTCCCAAACGGCTCTGCCGCCCCAGCTCTGGGCTCTTGGTCCACGCTCCTGGATCACCGTCACCAAAAATCCCAAGTGCTTTCCATCCCGACACCGGTGCTGGGTCCCCCCAACCTCTCCAAACGGTCCCTGCTGCCACGGCCACACAGCACAGCCCCCATGCCGTGGTCCTCGCAGGGCTGGCCAGCACCTTCTGCCGGACAAGGGAGGGTAGGTGAAGGATGTGTGAGCACAGGATGGGCATACAAATGGGGGGCCACAGCCCCCCCCACATACCTCTACGGCTGCCTGGGGCTCTGCTTACAAGGGGAAGGGCTTGCTTCCTGCTGCCGTCCTTTGGTGGTCCCTGGGAGGCTGCTCCCAGCACGCACAGCTCTGTGCGTGAACCAGCCGTCAGGCGTGCACCGTCTCTCCTCCTTGCTCACCCTGGTAAAGGGCTCCCAGACAGTGCAGGATCAGGACCAGCAAGCGTAAGCTCTCCACAGCCGGGGAGAAGGAGGAAGAGGATGAGGAGGAGGCAGCTCCATCAGTAGCCGGGATGCACAAAGCACCCCAGGCTCAGCCAGAGCCTCGTGCGCGATACAGGTAAGCTCTGCTCAAAGCCAGTCCATAATGTTTAATAGCACAGGATGATCACGGGCATCTGACTTGGAGCCTGTTCGCCGCTGCCCTCCTAAAGCTCCTTATTAGCATTTCCAGGACATTGATGTTGTGCTCGGATATACGGGAAGGCACTCGTGAGTTACAGAGCAGCAATATATCAACGTTAGAGAAGGGCCCATTTAAGCTTAATATCAGAGGCTGGGTTTTTCTGGAGTCAGGTGTCTCATTCCCATTGAAATTCAACAGGAGTTGGAGTCTGCTCCGAGGGCTTCTTTGAAAGTCCCAGACTTAATTAGTATTTATCTTAATTAGGGGGACGTTACCTGCTCTGGGAACCTCACGCTATCTGCTGTATTCATCCCCGCAGCTCCCTGGGAAAGGGCTCCCAGCCCCTTTTGCAGTGGGGGACGGAGGCACATGGTGGCTCACGCTGCAAGCCTGCAGCTCAGCGAGGAGCAGAAAATGTCTTTCCGGGGGGCTGAAAGGGCCACAGCATTGCCCCCCTCCCCTCCTGGGTTGTGTCCTCTTAGGAGGCCAGGGTAGACGATGCAGGAGGCCGTGGGGACGCCACTTGACCGGGGGCAGCAGGATGATGCTGAGCGCCCCCTCGCCGCCTTCCTCACCCCGTGGGTGTTTTAGGGGGGACCTGGGTGGACACAGAGGTGGCTCAGCCCCAGCCGCGCTCCGGAGCACCGCTGCTCGTTCACCATCTTCAGGCCAGGCCACATATCGCAGGGTGGAGGATGGGAGGGTTTGGAAAGAGAAGAAAATCTGCGCTCTATTTTTTTTAAAAAACAAAGTTACCGGCTTAGGAAGAGCTTAGAAACCTGATCTGGTCCAAGCCATAAACAGCCAAAAAGGACAAGCCACGGGGCTCTCCCGGCGAGGAGGATCTCACCCACACCCTCCTGCAGAGGCGGTCGTGTCAGGAGAGGCAGACGAGTCCAAACGGCTCCTCGGTCCTCTCCGCGTGGGCTCCCCCGGGCAGAGAAACTGGAACCTGCGCTCAGACTCAGGCTCTGCGGGGCTGGGAGGGATGGGGTACCGCTGCCGTGCCCTGTCCTCTCCCCACATGGCGAGCAGGGACGGGGTTAGGGCTCCCAGCCGCGGGGAAGGTGTTTGTCACAAGGACGAGCACGCTGTCCCCAGGCAGAGCAATCAGAAGGTTGTGCCGTCCCACGTGGTGCTCCCGTGGGTGGGACGCGAGGCCTCGGGGGCTGGCGGCGGCCGTGCAACGTGTATCTCCGGGACGGTGCAGGGGATGCAGATGTGGCACAGACCAGGGGAGAGGGCAGGGGGTGCTGACAGGAGGAAGGTGAGCACTAGCATCTCCTCCCTCCTCCCCGGCAAAACCTGCCTCCAGGGAGAGCTGCGAGTCCGGGCAGGCTGTGCTGACAGGTATCTCCACAGGGTCAGCTTCGCCTGCAGGGCTTTGGGCCAAGGGTTTTGCAGGGCAGATGGAGAAAGGCAGCAGGTGCTGGGGCACGCTCAAGGTTGGCCCTGGAAGTGTGCTGGTGTCTGGACAGAGGCGCGAGAAGAGGCGCTGCCAGTGGGCTGAGAAGGGCAGGGGTGGGACGAGCCATCTCCAAACACCACCTGCCAGTGGGACAGGAGTGGGGAGCAGGGATGAGGAGTGAGGAGCAGGTCTGCTGGAGCAGACACCGTGGGATGCTGGGGGCCGTCTGCTGCCAGGTCATGGGAACCAGCCAGGTGGGTCACACAGCTGACCTTAGGGACATTTGTGGTGGCCTGGTGACAGGGGACTCCATCCGCATGGCAGGGAGATGTCTGCGAGCTGGACCTGACTGCCGTGGTGCTGAGCACCTCCAGGAGCACTACCAGCACTGGTGGGGGGGCTCGCTGCCTCCCCAGCGAGACCCTGCCAGGGCCGCAAGACCCGTGTGTGGTCAGGGCTGGGTCCAAGGGGTACTGGGTGGCTGTCCCAGGAGGTGCTGGGTGAGATCCCTGGCACCCTGCTGACAGCTCGCTGGGACACTGCTGGGCAGCCGGCTGGGAGCCTTTGTCAATCAGCCACCCGGCAGGTGCCCGGCGAGGGCACGGAGCGGAGATGGCATCCCTTGCCAGATCGGACCCGGAGCCAGGTCTCTGTCCAGCTCTCCTCCGTCAGTTGCGCTTTCTGAAGGACAGCAGGGATGGTTTTCCAGATTTGTTTGTGGACTGAAGGCCTGGAGCTTGAGAGAGGGGTGGGATGGAAAGTGGTCTTGAAGGAAACAAATGTGGCTTCGTAAGGAGAAGAAAGGAGGAATTAGTCACCAGGGGTGAATAGTCCCAAAATGCAAAATGTTGGAGAAATTGGTTCATGAACATTTTGAATGGTCTTGCCTCACTTCTCCCCCCTGATTTTTACTAACGCTGGGAGAAGAATAAGAAGTTTCATAAGAGAAGGGAAACTCCCAGAAACCAAGGGTTCATGTTGAACGGCCTGACAAAAATTCCTGGAAATGTTACCATAGCAGAGCTGCAATTAGGAGCCATATCCTCGCAAATAGCATCGAAAGCTGTGAGAAAAGCATTCCTTCCAGGTCCTGGTGACACAGGAATAAAACAGGTGGCACTGAATTTAATGCTACCGTTAAATAAAATTTTTATTCAGCCAAGAAAAATGTGGTAGCTGGAAAGATGGACGACTCCATCAGTTCATTCTGCTTCATGCAAAGCTACCATTACCTTGCTAGATATTTTATGGAAGGCTTGCCGGTCTCAGCCTGTAGGCTTTGAGATCGTAGACAATGTGCTAATGTAAAGTTGCTTGAGCTTATGGAAGATTTCGAAGGCCTGGTTTCCATGTGTTGAGACTGGCACCATATCAGAGGAACAGCTGAGTATATGGAGCAGGGAAGCTACATGTAAGTTATCCAGCGAGGAGAGAATCCGCCTGGGGCTGCAGTCCTGGGCGCTGTGAGGCGGAGGGGAGGCAGCGGTCCCGGCTGGTCCTTCCCCACCGCGCAGGCAGGAGGGTGTCTTGCTTCACAGGCACAAAGAATGAGATTATCGTGCTTTATTGGCCTGGGCTGCTTTGCCTGGTTTACTCGCAGGCATCCTTTGCTACGGACCGGGCAGGCACTGCAGGGCTGGGGTTGTCAGGAGGTCGGGGGGGATGCACTGCGGTGGGAAGGAGGAACGTGGGGCTTTCCTTCCCTGTGGGACAGCTGCCGTCGCAAGCACTGGGCCTCGGAAATGCTTCTAGGGCCACGGGACGAGGACAGGATATTTAGAAAATCTAATTTTAGCTTGGCAAGGCACTTTCACTCCGAAGGGGGTCAGCTCTTCTCTAGGGCGACCGGGAGGGACGAGCTGCTTCAGCTGCTCCCAAGTGCCGCCCGGAGCAGCCGGCTGCCCGGCGTGGAGGGACGGAGACCGACCCGGTGCCATTCAGCTGTCGCCCGGGAACCCCTTGGGGACAGTGCTAAAGGGAAGAACATTTCCTCACTGATTTCCAAGCTGCTCTGACAAAGGCCCCAGAGGCAGCAGAGATACCCAGGTCTGCAGCGAGGTCCTGTCCCACCACCAGGGATTTCATTCACCTGGGTAGAGCAGAGATAATTGTCCTCCAGCCACCCAACTGCACTGCTGCTTGCCAACGGCGTGTTGCAACGGAGAACCATTGCCTGCCCTGCTGCAGGAGGCACGGAAGCAGGAACAGCCAGGGTAGAGCCCAAAACACCCGGCTGGAGTTCAGCATGACATTTGGAAGAGTCGGAGAAATCCAGCCTCACCTCACCTGCGGTCCTGGCTCTCCAGGACAGGCAAGGGGCTTGCATCTCTGGAGCCATGTATGAAGCAGTGGCGGCTGGAGGGTGCCTGGGAAGGGAGGAACAGATTGGTAGGCAGGTGGAAAAGCTTTTGTGACAACCAGCTTTGAGCTCAAACACCACAAGCCCCACCTGAACTGGATTTCCTAGGAACTGCCGAACTGCAGTGGGGCATCCTGGCACCATGACCAGCATGACACTGCTGCTGAGGACAAGATGGTGCCTTTGGCTTTCCTGGTTCAGAGAACAAGCTGAAAGCTTTAGGTACGCCTGCCAGCGCCCTTCCTTCTGCAGCAGGTCACCCCTGGTCACAAAGCCAGGCTGCTCCGTCCCAAGGGCAGTTTGCAGAGTACATTCTCACACCATCCTAATGTAATTGGGCTAAATGATCTGCTGCACTAATCCTAGCTGTTTGGGGTGGCTCTTGCTTTTGTTGTCCTTAGTGAGGGGCTACCGGGATGTGTGAGTGGAAGTGAGAAACGGGATTCCCAGGGAATAATCCTTCCAAAATGAAACTCAGCAGCATCTGTGGAAAGTTTTGTGTGCACCAAGACGATGGGAGAGCATGAAGAGCCGTCTGGAGCAAGACCTATTAATTTGCTCAAAACTTGAAAGGGTCAGGCTCAGCGGGGTGGTCAGGCTGAGCATCGCAAGAGGCGCTGTGGACCGTATGGAAGCAGCTCAGCACCCATGTCACAAATGAGATGATGCCATGCAAAACAGGCAGACCTGTGTAAGCTGGTGGGGAATAAGCAAGACGGCGAGGAATTAGTGAGATGTGAGCACAAGCAGATAGCACTGCATGTGACAGGGGGGCAGAGTCTATCCTGAGCCTCTGTCAAGCGACTCTCTGTGCTGAGGGCTTCTGTACTGGCTGTAACCTCAGGTTATTTTGTGACAACTGAATGAGGACCTCTGCTCGAGGGCTCAGCAGTGACCAAAAAGGGGAATAAAAATGAGATAAACTTCATGGAGGAGACTGTAGAGAAGGATGTGAGGAGTTTCACAAAGGCGTTAGACAGGTGGGTGGTATCACAATGACCTTGCATTGAGTGCTGTGGGCAGGTCTGCACATCCCACCTCGCAAATGACAGCCACAGGCAAGGATCTGGAGAAGGGTTGGGAAAAAACTCCAGGATTGGCAGACCCTGGGGCTTTTATATGCACAAGCATGGGCCCATTTGGCTTGCAAAGCTCTGGGACT
Source organism: Aramus guarauna (assembly GCA_013400195.1). Lineage (NCBI taxonomy): Eukaryota > Metazoa > Chordata > Aves > Gruiformes > Aramidae > Aramus > Aramus guarauna. The sequence goes on from VXBL01006853.1 coordinate 91,432, forward strand.
CCTAACTCCTGCTGATTGCTTCTTGGGTGACTGGAGCCAAAGGCTTGCTCCAGTGTTTGGTGAAGTCAACTGGACTTTTTCTGTTTGAATTCTGTGACCACAGTGACAAGGGCTGGCTAAAACCTGACAAGGGATGCTCTGAAGTAGAGAACTCCTGTCTAGATCAGACCAGGAAGGCGTTTCCAGCTCCATGCTGTGGGTCAGCATTGTGCTGTCTATATTTCCTTAAGGCATCTGTTAACAAGGCACTGCTAAATAGCAGTAATCCTCCTGCTGCAAGCCTGGGTCTGAGGGTGGTTTGCTACAACAGGATAATGTCCCGAGCTAGCGTGTCTGTTTGGAGCCCGCGCGATGGCCCACTTACATACACGTGAGACTTGAGGGGTCTTGGCAAAGGAGCAACCTAAATCAAATTAGGAAGACAAGGGGATGTTCCCAAGGGCCACTGCCTTCGAGTGAGCCCACAGGACTTGAAACAATGAGGTTTCTTCTGCCACAGAACAGTAGAAATAGGTAATCCAGATTAGCTGCTTAGTGCCTTCAGGAGGTAGGATTAGTAAAAGGAAGAGTCTGCAATACTCAGCTGGCAGTATCTCACCGGGAAAAAAGTGTAGCTGTAACAGTTCCTTTGTAAGCTCCTGTCCAATCTCAGAGAGTAAATCGTGGGAAAGATTATGAGAAACTCTCCAAAGGCCACCGAAGCAATGTTTATGCGTACAGGAGATGTATACGAGTCTACTGCATCACTTTGCCTCTTGCTCCAAACGTCATGATCAAAGTAGTGAGCTTACTGATTTTGCTGGTGTTTTGGCATAAACCATTTGCTGGGTGAGTTGATGTTTTAATTCACACGGTCAACGTGAGCAATAATATTGTGTTTCAGATGTCAGGCTTGTTTTCCCTTTAGAGAACTGGTCAGAAAAGGAAATTTCCATTTGAAGAAGTTTAACTTCCCAGTTATCTGGGTCCTACAGCCATCAGAAATTTTGATGAACTTTCAGAAAGCATCATCTCTCATCTGCCCTTCATGGGAGTAGATGGGTTCTGCACAAGAACGGTGGTCAGCAGCTTGAGTACCTGTTTTGACTCTGTTCTTGGTCTTGGTCCCCTTCCCTCCATGGGCTTCTTCCCCATCTGCTCATCTGGCAACCTCATTGAGGCTTGGTGATGCTAGACCAACAGAATATGAGTCTGTACAGGACTTAGCCCCTCACCTCAGGGTAAACATAGCATCCTAATGTGGAGAACAAACCTCCCTGACACAGGGAGCAGAAGAGCTGCATTATTTTCTCCGAAAACATAAAGCTCTGGGACATTGATCTGCTTGTACTGAGATCATTGTTGCTTTTGAAGCAATTCTACTGGAGGCAACGATTGTGCCTCCAGGGCCTCCAAAAACTAAAGGAGGCAGCAAAAAATCAGTGGGGGGTTTGGTGGAGGAGGTTTCCTAGCTGTCTTTCACGGTGCCGGGTGGCTCTTGGCTGTTGATACGCATGTTTGAGGTGCAACGTAGCCTGGTGAGGGATGTGGACTTTTCCTCCATGGAAAGTGGTGCTGCCACCTCTGTGAGAAACACCATCCCGAATGTGGGGCTGGGCTGGCAGAAATAGGACAGCCAAGGTGTGAGGTACAGTGCTCCCCTCAGGAAGGAGATGAAGATGAGGGTCTGGCTCTCAATTGCTTTAGGCTGAATAATCAAAAGGAGAGGGTGTCCCCGTAGGTCAGCAGTGTTTCAATGGGAGCTGTGTATGCATTGGGGAATCCCCTCACGGAGTACAGAGCAAATGGGAGAACCTCAAAAATCAGGTGTCTGTTTTTGGAGATGCAGATGTTTGAGCCACACACCTATCCAGTGCTGCATAGACATCACGTCTCTGTCCTAATGTCCCTCCCTATTGGCATCAAGTGGTCAGGGTTGCTTGCAAAGTGCCAGACTAGGGACGAGCTGCTGCACAATCTTCTCTGATAGGTGCCTGCCCCTTCCCTCCAGGCATGGCAGGGCGGTGAAGCCCCCAGAGCCTGATGGAGAACCAGGGACTGGTTGAATCTGTGCAAATCTGCTCTGTGTCCTTCCCAGCCGGTGTGGTTTGGGCTGGGGAGCTAATCCCACCCGCCATCTCTGCCTGGGATAAAGGGAGTTTGTTTCTGCTTTAGCTCATTGCAGTATCTCCTGCTGGCAGACTTTCCAATTAGGGAGCCAAGTGGGAGTCAGGAGAGACCCCAGGGTGGATTTCACACTCGCTCTTTATTTATATGTAAACCTGGATGCAGGGCTGAGCTGCTGAGCGAGTGAGAGCAGTAGTACTGAGGGAGGGGGAGGCCAGCCTGGAGAACAGAGGTCTTTGCAGCTCTCATTTGAAGTGTGTGTGTGGGACAGGGCTGAGAGAGAGGGAAAGTCTGGCTTGTCTCTCCCACCTGCTTCAGCTGCTGGGAGGATGCCTGGCTCATGAGCTCCCTGCTTGTGCCTCCCAGAATGGCACTTGAGCATCTCTATGTGCTGGGGACAGCGAGTTCTCTCCCGGTGACAGAGCTGTCATCCCCGTATGCCCCGGTGTCCACCCGGACCGCACGCAGCCGGGCTCAAGTGGGATACGGGGTCTGTCCCTCCCACCCCTCGGCTGGCATCCCCATTCCTGCTGGAGCCCACCAGGGATGGTGCTTCTGGCCCTGCAGAGGGGTCAGCTGGAGGAAGCCCGGCGAGGGAAATGCGGGCAGAGGAAGATGTCACAGCTGGAGGGACGCGGACCACAGCCACGCGACAGGGAGCGGCGGATGTCCCAGGCAGGGCCGTGACGCCTTCCCTCCTGGCCTTCCTCCATCCCCTGCTCTCTTCCGTTTCCATTGGGCGGGACCTTTTCAAACTGCCAAAAACAACTGGCCTTTCTCTCTTTTTAAAAGATGCTTAATAAAGGCAAACAGATTTAAAGTTAAAACCTGGAGGGATCAATTCTTCCACGGACAAAAAGGAACAAAGCGTTGGCCCTGCGGGCAGCCAGCATGCAAGCACACACCGTTCAGGAGAGGGAGTCCCTCAGCAAAGGCAGCTTCACTTGGAGCAGTTCTGGTCATCAGGACCTGTTTGCCAGGCTGGCACAAGGGCTGTTTTCCAGGTGCTTTTGCCTTTATGGAGTGATTATAGCTGCACAAACAGTTCCACTGGCTCAGCTGCTCCCCTGCCTCCCTCCCCTCCTTCCCTTTGTTCGTGAAATGCGACTTCTCTCCAGCTAGCTTTTTGCGGGCATCTGAGCCAGATGACAGCCCAGGTGATGCTCGCCGTCGCCATTCAAGTTTCAGCATCGGTGGGTCGGTCGCTGTAATGACAAGATGGTTTTTGGTCAGCTCACTGGGTGAGCGCAGCAAAGCACCTCTGGGATGGGAACCGGGAGGTGTAGGTTCAGTCCCTGGTTTTCAGCCACTTGTTTTGCGTCGGGGGAGTGTTTGATACCTGGCCGTGCTGTGCCTCATTATAATAGCAGCAGCAGGATTTCGTAGCTTGGCAGGTGTGCCAGAAAGATAAATTCAGCAACATTTGGAGGGTATCGCAAGACTACAGCTTTACTCAGGCGAGTCTGCAGGCCACAGCGTTTCTCCCCATGCAACTGAACTGCAGCTACTTCTGATGAACAGTCAGAGCAGAGGGAGACACCTGAGGGGTGGCTGAGAGATCCAGAAAAAGATGAGCAGCACATTGCACAGGGATTGCTCATTCTCTCTCCCAGTTGAGGAGCAAGGGGCATGAAGCAAAGTCAGTGAGTCAAAGCAGACGGAAAGAAGCAATTTTTCATGCAATGTGTTGAGGTGCTGTGGAACTCCTTGAGAAAGGGCATCATAGCACTAATGTCGACACAAGATTATGGAAGAGAAACTCACTGAGAAGAGCAGGCTACGCCTGGCTCAGGAAAACCAGCTAGGGGTAAGTACTAGGTGTTTATCTTCTTCTTATATCCTTCCATAGGTATCAGCTGCTGCTAGAGACAGGACCTAGGCAAGGTGGGCCTCTGGGCTGGCAGTACCGCCATTCTCAGGCAAGGCAAAAACCTTCTGGCAGATTTCAGACCATGAAAATGAGCAGACTGCCAAGCCAAGGGTGCAACACAACATAGGAAGAAGCCCATGTGTCACCATCAACTTGGATCCTGTAGGGTGACACGGGCTCCAGGAAGGACTGTTCACTGCATGGGCAGGTCTGGAAGGCAAAGCTGCAAGGTGCTCGTCGTGATTTCACACAGGTCTCTGTCTTCATTTTATGATGCTGCAGGTCAACAGAATGTGAAGATCAAGGAAGGCCCAGGAACAAGCTGCTCACATGGGTCCCTGCGATGTTCAGGTGAGTGGGACAGCTTTGGGGTGGACAACACCTCAGTGAGTGGGGTGATACCTGGAGTTGTAGGATGAGATAAATAAAGCTCCATGCTCAGTATGCGATGTGTGTACATTTGGGTGCAGATTTGTCCCTTAAATCCCTGTCTGTATGTAAAATGGCCTCAAAGGAATGAGCATCTGTGAGCCCCTTGCCAACTCCCAGAGCCACATAGATACCCCAGGGAGGCAGCAGACATCCAGCAACCAAGCTGAGTCAGACAGCACCTTTGGAGCCAAAACCCCAGGACCTGAACGGAGATGTTCCCATCTCCTGCAGCCTGAAGTGGCCCCCAGCTGAGGCCCTCTGTCCCCTCCGGAGCACCGGGAGTGCCAGCCCCTTCAGCACATAGCCGCTGTATTATTTAAGGACCCCGACACAATTAGCAAGGCACTGGAGAGCAGCCAGCACGGACTGCAGGTGTTAGTGCCTCTCCAGGGCATGGACACCGGAACAGCTGGGCTCCACCTTCCTGGCTTGCAACTCTCAAGGGCAGTCCCAAAAATAGGCTGCTGCAATCACCTTGGCCAGAGACCCTGCTGACACAAATCACCCTGGCAGAACGGCGGGAGGAAGAAATCTGTGATTTGCACAGAGATGAGCACAGAGGTGACAGAAGGGTGGTGATCAAGACAACTTGCCTTTCTGCAAACCCAATCCATCTGAAGGGGGTAGACCTGGACCGGCAGGATCACAAGTGCGTCACGGATGCACTCATCCATCTTCTAACCCCACCAGTTTGCCCTCTTCCTTGGTTGTAAGACCAACTGTTTCCCCACCACTCCTGGCCCTAATGGTTCCTGTTTTGCTGCCTTGCCTCACCACCAACCAAACCTGCTTTGCCATACAGCCCCTGGCAGAAGTACCCAACTGCCGCAGCAGGTGCTGAATGCTGCTTTCCCACCGTAATTAGCAGGTTAGGCTCCTCGTCTCTCTGATCTCTGTTTTCATTGCTCTCTGCTGCTCACGGGAAATCTGATAGGCAGTATCTAGGGTCTCATGTCAGCAGCAGTCATTGCTAGGCTGAGCACCTTAGCAACAGGGCAATGGTGGGATGGGAATACTGTAGGCAGAGGTATATGAGATACCTCTGGGTGGGTACCTCAGTTCTAGCTGCTGCAGGAGTTTCTAAGAGCCTTAATGACTTTGTGGAAGAAAGGGAAGAGTGTTCTGGATGCCCTTGCAGGACTTAGTGGCTGCATCTGTGGTAGACAGTTCCCGAGGACCAGACTAGTGAGGCTGGCTCAGGTGAGTCTGCCTCCTCCACAGCCACTCAAACTGTCCCACAAGACTCTGCATCACTGTTTTTCTGCAGCAGGCACTGCCTGACTCATCTTTGGGAGGCATCCTCCAAAATGTCACTGTGAACAAACCTGCTTGGTTTATGTCACTACCTGCTGGGGACTCAGCAGTGGGAGGAGGAAGACAGGCCATGGGGCATTCTTCCAGGCTAGCTCTCTTCCCCACTGCTCTCCCAGGGTGTCCCTAAATGCCTTCAGGAAGCTGGTTGCCTTCCCGGAGTTGCCAAGGCACATCCACATGCCCTCCTCCTCCCCTCTGCCTGCCCAAAGGCTCTCCTGTCTCTGGAAGGGGTATTCTTTAGCTCTGACCAAAAATCACTTGAACTTACCATTCCTGAGGGTCTGGTGGGGATGAAGGACACCCTTCTTGGTGCCTCAGGTGAGGGATTTTGAAGCTGAGGACCTTCACCCAGACACTGAGGCAGAAGATAAGACATATTATTGAAAAATGCTTTGTCCTCACAAAAGCTGAAAACTGCCCCTATTCACATGGCATGTGGGCAGGTCCCCATAGCTGCCCTTTGGGTCTGGGACTTAGTGCTCTTTAGCACCCCAGAAGCATCAAGATCTCTGTCGGAGTGGGGTGCTCAGAAAGTGGGCAGCCAGCTGAGGCTGCCCGAGTCGAATGCTGAGAAAGGCAGGTGATGCCGAAGCATCCTCTTGAGCTCAGCAGATTGTGTCCACATGCAGACAGTGTTTGGCTCACGTAATTGAGGACCTCTCTCCAGGCTGGCCTTCAGCTGAGGAGTAAAGGGTGGCAGCCAGGAGGGAACTCTTCCCATCTTCCCTTAGAGACACCTCCATGAGGACATCCTTCCTCTGGTCCAACGGCACGTCTCTGGTGCGTGCTGTTACTCAGTAAATGCCTTCAAAACTCAGGATGCATCCATGGGAGGAAAGGCTTTGGAATTTGTCCCAAAACAGATCAGAGCAGGTCTTTTCACAGCTAGAGTCTGTGATAAATGCAATGAATGTTCAGTTCCTATATGACTACAACAGGAGAGAGACACCAGGACCAAGAACGTACCTCGAGGGTGTCTGGCTGCCTAGAGCCATGCATTTGGAAGGGACATGCCATACACACTGTGCTTCCAAACGATGACAAATCTAAGGGGTCACTGGACAGAAGAGCTTGGGGCTGGAGACACTAGCAATGACACAGGAGAGAGCCTTGCTCCCTTTCTGAGAACAGGCTGGGTCCAGACAAGGATGGGGAGGATGCTACAGGAGCAGTGGGAGTGAATCCCCAAGCAGGAGTGGCTGGACACCCGGATGGCTCAGCAGCACCCTGTAGGAACCAATGGCCCCATCCAGCAGTCCACACCTGGGCATGCAATGTTGGCTACTGGCTGGACAAAGCCATTGGGTGGTGAGAGCTCTGCATTCCTCAGCCTCCCCTTAAGACACCACTTCTACCCCCAAGCCAGACCCCTCACCACAAAGAAATTGTACCCCTCAGCCCAGCTCACTCACATAGTGATGGCCGTGCACACACATGTAACCCAGGAGAAGCCCATGGGAGGGCTGGCCAGTACAAGGTGGTCTGGGGAGCAAGCAGGGCATGGCTGGAGAGTCGGGTGAGCCAGCCAACCTGCTCCAAACTCTTCCCAACAGCAAAGACCGGAGCTGCGCTTAGAGCCCAGGCTGGAAGCAGTTGGCTGGCAGCAGGTCATCTCTGCCTGAGCCAGCACGTGGATTCACGGGGCAGGTCGCCGGCTGGGCTGGAGAGCCGTGAGCGGAGAGGGAGGCACGGGGTGGGTGTTCGGCACATGCTGATAAGAGCATCTTTCTGTGTGGCCGTGCTTCGCCACATCTCAGTGCAGACTCTGTCCACCGGGCACTTCCAGGGAGCAAAGTCCCCCAGCTCCCCAGCCTGAGGGATGCTGCACACCTTAGCCCGGTGGGGGACTGGCCAGGACCAGGGAGGCAGCTCCTACATGCCTGGGTCTTTGCAGCGACCCAGAAACGTGTCTTGTGTGCGATGATTCCCCCACAAGCGCTCAGCCCTCCTGTGCTGAGATTCACCGGGGTGGAACGGGGACCAGGAGGAGGAATTTGCTGGGTGTGAGGAAGTGACTTGAGCTGTGGCACAAAAACTCTCTGGGTGGGTGTCATGAGCACACGCTGGGGAGTATCCCGTGGGCCTGAGCTCAGAGCTACATATGCTGCTCCTCTGCCAGCACCAAACATGGCACCTGGCATCTGCTCATCTCAGACCCCATTGGTACATAGAGGCGGTAGGTGGAAAGTCCAAGCCCACAGCACAGCCCATAAAGGTCATGTTTTATTCTGGCTGATCTCCCTCGCTTGCCTCATCTCCTGGAGGAAAATGAAGTGATAAACAGCCAGCAGCACAGTTTTGTTAAAAACAAATCAGGGCAAACAAACAGGGGATAATTCTCTCTCTGGCTGGTGTGGGGAATTCTGCAGAGCCGAGAGTGATGCTCTGGGGACAGCCATCACTACAAGCCCCCAAGTCCTGCACGGAAGGACAGAGGCCAGCTTCTCGCTGGGACAGGACATCTGGGGTCAGGGTCTTGTTTCCCGGCCAGTGTCCTGGGGAACTAAAACATTTTTTTTTTGCCTTGTGCAGGATTCATACTCCTGCATTTTCCTGACTCCCAGTGGGTGTTTCCCGCTCCCAGGCTCTGCTGAGCCTGACTACGATCTGTGCCCACAGCAAGGGGCTCTCCCCGGATGAAGAAAACTCAGGGACACGAAGAAGGAGTCGGGGACAACCACCTTGCCTGTTGGAGCCCTTGCACAGAGCAGAGCAGGCAGGGCGGTGGAGGAAGGAAGCCTGGCCGAAACAGGGATGACCGCAGGGTACCTGGCCCTTGGAGAAAAGGAAAGCAGGACAGGGAGAGCACACAGAGGGGTCCTGGGAGGTGAGGACATGCAGCGTGATCACACACGTGTGTGCAAAGAGAAGGGGAAAGGACAGTGCTGGTGACAGAGGGGTCTGGGAGCCAGTGGTTCTTATTGTTTTAATTCTTACCTTCCTCCTCCGAGTGCGCAGATCTCCAAGTCTTTTACAGGGCATTAAGATTCCCAAACCTGGCAAACTGAGGCACTTAGAAGTTAAGTGAGGCCACCAGAGAAGATGAGAAGGGATTGTGTTTCTCTTTTTTTCCCCTGAAACAAAGCAGAACTGTCAGTTGACACTTCCCGCGCTGCCCCAGCTCCAGAGGGTTGCTGGGGCCGCTTCCAGCAGACAAGAGACGTCGCGGAAGAGACAAGAGACGTGGGGTGAGGCGTGGGATTCCTGCAGCGTGGGGTCCCGTGCAAAGCGGTGCCTGGAGTCCGTGTCCTCCCACCAGAGCGGGGAAGGGCAGTTCGGCTGCCTGCTGCCTCCTACAAGCACGGGGCTGTGAAACTGTGAGCCCTGGCAGCCCGGAGGCATCCAGGGAACCTGGGTTTTGAGGCTGTCTGCTAGGCAAAGGGTTAGGAAATCGGGCAGGCTGCCACCAAAAGTCTGCCCAGCGTTTGGCAAAAGCCTGCCCGAATGATACAGCTCTATGAAACATTTCAGCTTTGACAAATGTGTGGGGTTTTTTGTTTTTTTTTTTGGTTTGGGTTTTTTTTTTTTTTTAAATGAAAAAAACAACTTGGTTGCATTGAAAACTTGCCCGACTGGTCTGAGGATGGTTGAGCCAGCCCGTAGGAGAGCTGGGGCAGCAGGCCCATCTCCTCGTACACAGGCTGCCTATTGTTCTCTGCGCGGAGCGGGAGGATGGCTTGCATTAAGCTGGAGGACTGGACGGGACCGCCTGGGTCATCGACGCTGGACCCCCACCCACACGGGCAGGCTCCTACTCTGTGTCTGCTTCAGATGGGTCTGGGCAGCGTCTATGCCTACTGCCTGCAGGGTGTCTTCCCAAGCCCTGGAAAAGACCGAGACAGGCAGGAATAGGCTAAAATCCGCCCGCCTGACCCAGCCCAGCCGTCGGCTGGCACTACAGCACCGGCAGGATTTTACTGTCCTATACTTGTCCTTTCCACCTCCCTCTCTCTGGCTCGGCACTGAGGACTGTCCCTGTGGTCCAACACCAAGGGATGCTCGAACCCCGTTTGCTGGAGAGCGCGTACGATTTTTAATGGCTCTAGGCACCAAACGGAGCATGGCAGGCAAGGGGTGAGGGAGGCTGGCAAGCTCTAGGTATGAATCCAATTGCTGAGTACTGTACCCAGCCTCACCTCACCACTGCTGTCACCTTGGCTGCACCAGGCTCCTCCAGCCCCTCTGCTGTCCTCTGCTGCTTCTCATCTGCTTGTTATTCATGGCAGGGGGCAAGAAGCTTCTCCCCCCCACCCCCCATTCAATGTGCGGACGATCACCATAGCCCCAGAAGGTTGAATTTAATGCTAGGAGGATTTGCAAGTCAAGAATTCCTGTGCCCACACAATGCGCAGCTGGGCTTTGAAAAGGCGTCAGGATTAAAATGCAACCGCAAACTTGACAAACCGGCGCAACGGCCGGCAGACAATGGGCTGCGGCTCCCTGTTATCATTCACGGCGTGTGAAGGACCAGCGGCGGGCTCGGCGGGTTACAAGTCATGCGCTAGAGATGCTGCTGGCCTGGACACCAGCGGGGAGGGCTCCTTTGTGCTGCTCTCGCAGTGGGGAGCAACCCAAAAGCCAGCCTGAACGGAGAGACATCTCCGCTCGCAGGCGGGGGTGAGGAGGGCGGGATGGCAGGGACCTGCCGCCACCGTGGGCAAGCCCCCAGCTCCTGCCTGGTTGGGATTTGTCCGCCCCGGGGGTCTCCAGATTCACCGGTCTTTGCTGGATGAAAATTAAGGAGGTTTTCTTTGATTCTGTCCTGAAACTGTAGCTTGGTTTATGCAGGAGTAATAATGCAAGGGGCACACGGAGGCTGGGGGGGGGGGGGGATTCCGGGCAAACAGGGATGCCAGGACGGGGCAGAGGGTTTCAGATGATGACGGATTAGATACAGGTCAACCGTGTAATAGTAAGGGACAATGCCACCTGGGGCTGCAATAATTAACACTCTGGAGATAAAGCCAGCAAAACAACCGGCTGGATCTCCCCATGGGCAGCAGCTAGACACCTTCCCCAGCCCCCCGGAGCCAACTGAGCCTGCCGATCCTGGGGTGTGCTGCCTGGGGCACCGCTCCGCCACGGCCCGGGGGATGCGGGGCGAGGGAAGGTCTGGCAAAAAAATGCTTGGGTCTGGCCAGAGCGGTGGGAAGGAAGGACCCACCGAAGAGGCGATGTGACAAGAATCTAGGTCCTTGTGTGACTGTCATGGCTGGGATCAATTATTTTAATGAGCCTATGGACAAAGGTCAGGGAGGAATGTGACTCAGTCAGTGTAACGTCAGTCAGGTCTCTGTACCGGTACGGTGGAGCATGTGCGCCAGCGTGACCGGGCGAGCTGCGGCATTCCCGTCCAGAGAGCAGCCATCAAACCTCCCTGGTCTGGAGGACGTGGGACTGAGTCACCAGCACTCTCGTGCAAAAGTGGGTCGGGTGATCAGCCCCTTCCCAGCTGCCTTCCCACCCTCGTCCTTGATGCACTTTCCACGCAGGAGCATGCACCGGTTTCTCAGCACATGGGCACTCAGGAGCATCAGAGGCTGAGCAAAAAGGGCTCACCTCGCTCCTTGGGGGCCTCCAGGCAAAGACGGGTGGGGGTGGCAACTGATCGTCCTCTCAACAGATATGAGGAGCAGTGAGCAAAACTCCAGCCCGGGAGATGGGACTGTGCATTCAGCTACACCAATCGCCCGGCACCTTTCCCGGCAGCAAGAAGGGCAGTCCACGTGGTGGGACGGGTCTGGAGGGACCAAAAAAGCCCTGCCCACGTGCACCCTGGAAGCCAGAGCAGCCCTCAATACCAAACGGCACCATGCCATTTTTGTTAGGCTATGCGGGAGGATTTTTTTTTTTTTTTTTTTTCCCCCTCTCTTTACATAAAAAAGATTGTTTCTTCACTCAAAAAGGGGCCTTTCAAAAATGATGCAAAACCGACATTGTTGGAACTTCAGGGAGTTTGTTGGGAAGCAAAAAGCTGTAAAAATATTATTGAATGAAGGATTGACATTTTTCCTATACTGAAGGGGATTTTTGTAGCCATTTTGATGCTAGTTTAGATAGATGTGCTGAAGAGCAGAATACATCTGGGTTTTGAGCTAATACAGCTACTGCAGAGAGACATGGGGAGAGTGAGGGTTTTACCTGACTTTGCCCAAATCTTAAACAATGCCAGAACATGAGGTTTAGCAAACTGGCCTTGACCTGACACAGAAATCAGAGATTTCAAGATCTGTCTTAGCATAGCTCTTTTTGTGTCACGCAGACTGATCTTTCTAATTGTGAGCCTTTGGGAAAAAAAAAAAGAAAAGAGAAAAGCTCATAAGCAAATTCTTTTTGCACCTACTCCCCAGGCCAGTGACTCTGTTCCCAGGTCTGACTGTGATTAGAAAAGTGACATAAATGACCGAACACCCTCACTGCCTGCCACAGTGCCCTGCAAAGGGTTTCTTGCTGAGTTTGCAGTCTTGTCTCTGTCCCAGGGAGGGATGGGCTGTGGGTGCTGGTGTCGGCTGGTGACGACTGCGGCAGAGCCAGGATCAGTCCCGCATCACAGATGGAGGCTGCCCTGGGCTGCCTGAGGCTGCTGAAGTAGAGGGGCCGTAGCTCGTGGGGCTGAAAGACAACTTGAGGAACGGGTGCTGGGATGCCAGGGAGCCAGCGGGGCAGGGTGTGTGGCTGGACCTGGCTGGGGAGCCTCCCCAGCCCGCAGCCGGCTGGCCACCCACCCAGGCTCTCTCCGGGACTGCGTTTCTAAATTAAAAGAGCAACAGAGCAGCAAGAACCGAAACTAAAACTGTCCCTTCGCCCTTATAACGGTCTGGTCCCCCAGGAACCAGGTCCCAAGGGGCCATCTCTCCGCAAGAGCTGGTGCATCCGCCCTTGTCCTCCCTCCGGCACGGCCAAAGTGACACCCACCTGGCCCTTCCCGAGGGACAGATGCCACGGGGCCACCTTCCCGCTGCCTGGCCCTGGCGTGCACACACACTGCACAGCTGCCAGCTCGCCTTCCCTCGCTGCACCGAGGCGCTGTGCGGTGGGAGGTGTGCCCCGTGGGGAATTTGGGTGGGCGCCCCGTGGTACCCAGCCTGGAGCAGGAGCCATCCTCCTTGCCCTGCTCATCCCCCCAGGGATGGGGTCAGCCTCTATTAAGCCAAGCCCTCCAAGAAAGACGTGTTTGGGATACCTGCGGGGCTCGGCGGCAGATGCGCGGCAGGAGCTATATTTGGAAGGTGCAGTTGGGTTTCCTCCCTGGACGCTGCAGCAAGCGGTCCGCAGTGCCGGCCGAGCGGCTCTGACGCCGAGCTTGCAGCTCCCCAGCCCAGGCACACCAGCATCCCCCCTCCCAGGCCCCATACCACCCTCTGCTCCTTTTTTCCCCCCCCTCTGCTTTTCTTTCCTGCGGGCTGTGAAAAGGTGCAGTCTGCCTGTGACCGTTTCTCCTCCCTCCCTTCCCCCTTCCTGCTGGTCAAAACCGCCATCCTGGAACAGCCCGTCGGATTAGTGAAGGGATACCTTTGAAACCGATGCCAGGAAAGCTCCGTGGATCAGTTAACAGGAGAGTATAAAAAGCCATGCCTGTCTCCCCCCACACTCCCCCCATCTCTCTTCCTCCATGTCACCGGCCCTGGCTGCCGGCTCGCCCCTGGCTGGGGGCCTGCGATCCCAAACGTGCTCTCCAGGCTGGCTTGCCTCATTAATTAAAGAAGACAGATTTTTTAGCTTCTCTTTCCCTCCCTCCCTCTCTCTCTTCCTTTTTTTTCTCCTTGGGCTCCTGCTGGGGAAAGTGGAGCCAGTCTTGTGGGGGCAGGGGGAGGACGAGGAAGGGCGCCAGGGATTACCGGTGGCTGATGCTCTCTGCTCCCAGGGTGCAGGATGCCCCGAGCCTGCACGGCGCCAGCCCCTGCTCCTTGCAGGCAACCTCCTGGGGACACGAGAAGAGGGGACTCGGGTCCCCGCGCCCACACTCCTGGGACCGACAGCAGCGTTCGCAGCCTCTCCAGGGACATTCCCTCACAGCTGACCAGCACGAGCATCCTCCCGCCTGCCAGCAGCACCTCCTCGCCGCGCTGGTCCTGCTGGACCGGGACAGAGAGCCTGTGTCCTTCCCTGGCGCAGAGAGCACCGTGGCTGCAGCTCTGCCTGCTGCGGGGTGCACGGTGCAGAATGCACAGTAGAAGTGTGCATGGCGCGCTGACCCGTGGAGCAGCGTGTGTGGCGCAGTGTTCACGGCACTGCCACGCGTGGGCCCAGGGTGCGTGGACCAGTGTGTGTGGTGCAGCGTGTGTGGTAAAGCCATGCACGGTGCATTGTGCGCGGTACAGCCGTGCATTGTGCAGGGTCTATGACGCAGCGTGCAGGGTGCAGCCGTGCGTGGTGCAGCGTGTGGCGTGGCACAGCCGTGCGTGGTGCAGCCGCACGTGGTGCAGTGAGTGTGCGCTCCTGCTCCAGGGCCAGTTCACACCAGCAGAGCACTGTTGCAATTCATTCCACCTGCATTTATGTCGGGGTAGCACAGCTCTGAGCCTCTCCCCAGCACAGGCACAACCCTCTACGTGAGCGCAGGCTGAGAGGCAGCCATCCTGGCACAGCCGGCCTGAGCGAGGATGGGAGGGGAAAGCAGGCACAACGGGAGCTCCAGCAGGGACCGGAGGGCTGTGCTGCGCTGCGAGCTGGCCCCTGACTCTCCCTGGCTGCATCTGATCCTCTCTGAAGAGAAGGCCTGGCTGGTTCTTCTGGCTGAGTCATCCCCAGGTCTATCAGCCTGGTTGCAAAATTAAATTCAAAGCTCGTCTTTTTAACACGAAGATCACTTACATCCAGCTGCACGAGCCGCGGCCCCTTTAGGATTTAATAATAAAATGAATGCCCATGACCTGACTGTTTGCTCACGCCTGGATCTTCCTTGATGGATGAACAGAAATTGCTCCCTGGCTCGGGTCATCTGCAGTAAAAATCGCCAGTCGATTGCTGGGCCCTCCCTCGGCTCCTCTGCGTTCAGGGCTCGCTGGCTTCGTTTGGGACCTGGCTTGAAACGGATAATCAATAATAATCAGGCTCGACGCTGTGACGGCACCTTTGATCCGAGGATCTCGGAGCACTTTGCAGCGGATAATGAACGGAGCCCCTCTGTGAGGCAGGCAGGAGCGTCTGCATTTTATGGGGGGGAGCAGAGCCCAAGGACGGGCTGACCCCGCTGCTCGTCGGCTCTGTCCTGCTCGGCATCCCGCACGAGGACGACTCGACTACTTTAGCACAACCCTGGAGAGTTGCATGATGAGGGGATGGTACCAAACATCTGTGGGGCTCATTCCCCAACAGCTTGTGGGTCTGGTTCCTTCCTGAGACAGTCTGAGCTGCCCTGTCAACAAAGCTATTTTGGGAAAAGTAGCGCAGGTTTGGGGCTCAGAGCTCGGCAGGGAGCAGAGCAGCGTGCTCCCCCAGGGACAAGGAATCCCGTGGCTCAGGGCTGGCAGGGGGACCATGGCCTGTTGCATCGAGCTGGCTCCCCGTGATGGGCTGCAGCACCTCTGCGGCAGCGTATAAGGTCCAGAGCTGGGGCTGGGGGAGGTATCCCTCAGGGGCTTTCAAGCTCGCACCGTTCCCAGGCCTGGGGAAAGGCTGGCAGCAACCAGCAGAGCTGCTGAGTCCTGGCTCCAGCCACCCCGGGGAGCACCCTTACAGCCTGGGCTCTGTTTGCTTTCAGGGGCGACTTGCACGGCCTGAGCCGCAGCCGATGCCAGCCCCGCTGCTGCACACTGGCCCCCGCACCCCCGGAGCTGAGGCTTCTGCAGGCCCTGCATTGCCCGTGGGCTGCCGGCCTGGGGGCTGCTGGCAGGGACCGCTCGCACAGAGAGGTGTGCGGGGATGGCGGCGTGGCCCTTGACCCGGGGCGGTGAGCCCTGCCCCAGGGCTGGGCACTGGGGGACGGGGGACCCAGCTCTGGGGATGCCATGTCCCCAGCCTGCATCCCTGCCCTCGGAAGGGCTGAGCCCCCCCCNGTGTCCCCGGGCGGTCCCTGTCCCCCACCCCAAGGGAGGGGGCTGCAGCCCAGGGATCACCCCGACCCCC
>VXBL01006853.1:107244-138322 GCA_013400195.1 Aramus guarauna
AGTCTTCAAAGTGTTAAAACTTTTCAGTGTGTGCTGCAGATCCCTTGCCTGCAGCCTCCTGCCCTGAGTCAAATTAATCATGTACTGGGAAACACAGCAGGCATGTACTAGCCCTGGGCATGGTGTATCACGTACTTTCTGGAATCTGTCACATGGGGAGCTTTCTGTTTTAGGCTCAATTGATCCTTTCTCGGTTTGATACTGTGTTTAATTGTGAGATGGGGCTGTGTGTTTTTGCTTCAGCCGAACTTAAAGGGCCGCTCTTCCCAGCCTTGTTTTCAGATGTCCGCAAGAACAGACCGCCGCTGTCTCCTCACCCAAACAAAAAGCCTTTCTCTCCCCACACACAATATCCCCTCTGTATTGTCCACAACAAAGAGCAGGGCTAAATTAATTTTAGGTCCGGCTCTTTTAATGTAGGACTGGGGAGGGGAGGTGCTTTTATTGCTGCAGCTGACGGTTCGAACAAGATAGGCGAGAGGTGGCCTGGGCCACCGGCCGCTCCCTGGGCGGTGGGGATGAGGAGGGGGGATGCGCCTGGCCTCCAGGACCCCCCCCGAGCCCCCTCAGCTGCAGTGCCTGGTGTGAGGTGAGGCGAGCTGGAGCAGAGCCCAGCCCTGCTCCTTACTGCAGCATCACCCCAGGTGGGTCTGAGCCTGCCCGAGCTCTCCACCCACCCCGGAGGAGGGATTTCCACCTGCTGTTCCCTCAGAAAGAGTGGTCCAAGGAGGCTGGGTGGGACAGAAAGTGTCTGTACCCCAAAAGTGACATCCCCTGGGGGCTGTCGTATCCCTCTGGATGGCCAGATAGCCATAGCAAGGTGATTTTTCATTCTGTCTCCACACAAAAGATTTCACAAGCCAAGCAATAACCAGAGCATCAGTTTGAAACTGGGTAAAAAGGAAAAATAAACATTTTTTTCCATGCTCTCTTCGTCCTGAAAAAGGCTTATCTGGAGCAGTCAGTGCAGGTCGTTGTGCACAGCAGCATGAAACAAGCCTGCGGGGCCTGGGAGAGGGTCTCCACAGGGTCTCCCCACCGCCCTGGTGGGCACACTCCTCTGGCAGTTTGCATGGCTCTCCTGGTGCTGCAGGATGCCGTGGGGACGTGGCGGGAGGAGGGAAGGGGCCACATGGCCACTAAGTCCCAGTGGCATCTCCAGGATGTGGGATGGGCAGAAAGAGGGGAAGGAGCCCTGGGAAACAGTCGAAACTGATGCAAGGAGAGCAGAGTTTGGGAAGGGAGATATCTGGTCCGGGAGGTGGGAAGGAAAGGGGATGCTGAGGGGAGCAGAGGAAGGGACAAGAGACCCTCTTGTCAGGAGAGTCAGGAATCGGGAAGGGGTATGGGAGCACAGGGGTGTTGGAAGGAGAGACGGCAGAGAGGAGGGAGGCAGGTTGGTGGGAGCTTGTGCGGTTTTCCACAAATTTAGGCAGAGATGTAGGATTGAAAGGGGAGGGAGAGGTGTTGCGCACAGCTCAGCTCTGGGTCCTCCTTGTTTGCATCTTCTTCCTCTTCCTGAGTGGGTGGACAGGGCAGGTCCCATCTCCCCTGCATGGGAAGGGTCCTGGCCAGCCCCCCACGGCAAGACAGTGGCCGGGTGTCTGCTCTCTCCCCTGCAGCCCCCAGTTTCTCAGTAGATGGGTAGGAACTTGCTCCTGGTTTATAAATATTCAGCGCCAGCAAAACCCATTAATGTTGCATTAGGGCTGTGAATCGGAAAGCCCCAAAGCCAGGCAGCTCAGTGCTGCAGCTGCAGCACGATCCGGGTCCCACCGTACATGCGCAGCTGCCCATCCTGCTCCGGCGGAGGCTCCTCCACCTGCCAGGACACCACATGGCTGCAGCAACGTGATGTTGAAGAGCATCGCTTCAACCGCTTCGCTCCAGCACCAGGTAACGTGGTCCAGTGAAAGCCAAAGAAAAGGAGGGCATGGTGTCTCAGTCCCAAAATCTCCCACTCCCATCAAATGCAACAGTTGTAGGCTGAGGGTTTTTTTGAGTGGGCTAAGCTGGGAGCCAGGCACGACCGCCTGGATGTCCGGATTTGGCCAACTTTTTGGGATAACAATGGAAAGCTCCTTGGCTGCGGAGTCAGGCGGACTCGCTCTCATGGGCTGCTCCCTCCATTCGGCAGTGTGCACTGAATTGCATCTCCAGGAATAGGCAGCAATGCGCGTATTAAAACAGAAGCTGGAGAACGGAGTTACATCTGTGCAAAGCAGCGATCCAAGTGTTACTATCGGGACCAAATTTTCTCACTTCCAGGAGAGCAGCTCTGAATGTGACAGTCTGCAGACTTGGGCATCGGTTTCAGCCAGCTTCCTCATCTCACCGTATTTTGCAGATCCACCTAGCAGCCGTGCCCCCTCCACTCCAGCAGCACGTCATTGAGCTTGAGGTGATGGAAGAAGCAGGAGCTGGGTGAGAAAGGGGGTGCACAGAGTGAAGGGAGGGGGTAGTGCTTTGGGGAGCCAGTGGGGAGCAGACAAGGTGGAGAGAGAGGGGCTGGTGAGGCTGGTCAGGGAATTGCTTGTGGGCACAATGGACCACTGGAGGTTCAGCTCTTGGGAATGAAAGGCCCCTACTATACCTCTTCTATGTCTCCTACAATGCCTAAACAGATGTTTTCCTCCATAGCTTGTGTCACTGGTGGCTTCCGACACCTCTGGGGTGGCCTGGAGGGTCTGAGAGCTGGTGGCTTCTGGCCGGGGTGCTCTGGAGGCAGCTGGGGGGGCTCAGACGAGCCAGCTTCTAAAGCCACTACTGGGTCTCGGCCAGTATGGTAAAACCCTCCTTCCTTTCTTCTTGCTGGTGCTGTGCCTCTTGCCGCACAAACTGTCCCTGCTCCTCCCTCCAGCGCTGCAGAGCCACAGGGAAGCACACCCCTACCTGGCATGTGGAGAGCCTGAGGTCAGGATATATATGCAAAGGATGTCAAGGTCTGGAGGAGAGGAGGGAAGGGCTGAGTCCCTCTGGGCTGGGGCAAGGTTCTGTGGCTCTTAAGGATGCCTGCAGCCTCCCTTCCCAGAGGGCTGGGCAGTGCATGAAGCTTTCTTTGAGATCCTAGAGCAGAAAAATCAAAGTACTGAGCTGAGAAACTGCTGAAGTTAATCCCTGCAGCTCACCTGAAACAGTCAAAAACTGGATGAGAAAAGGAGAGGTGCATTTCATCAGAGATAAGAAATCAGGTTTATATCAACATGTTAGAGACAATGAAAAGAAGTTGTCTTTCACACATAGTTTAGATAGGGGATCATGACAAAATAGGGAAGGGCATTTAGGAAGGCAGCTTTGCCTATTGAAGAATAAATGCGGGAAGGAGTGTGGTTCCCCAGATTTAGGGACAGGGAAAAACTGAGGATCCTGGGAACAGAGTCTGTGGCTAGGCAGCAGGAACCACTGGCTTTTGGTGCTGCACGGCATTACATAGCCAAACAAATAACTTTAAGTGGATGTAACTCTGCCAATCTTGAGGAAAAACTTTGAGAATAGAAAAATAGCAAGAAACTTTCAAGACAAATAGAAGTCTGAAGCTCTTGTTACCCGAGCTGTGCTTGAGCAGCATGTTGTGGAAAGTCACACTGGAATCTGGCTTGGTGACTGCTGCCCCAGTCAGAAGAAAAAGGGTTTAAATTACCCCAAGGCCCATCCCCGTTGTCTGTGAAAAATCATGTCTTGTGACTGGAAATAATGAGCTACATTGCAGATGCGTTGTTGTACGGTGGGCTTTGGTGCCACTGGTGCCAAGTTCAACACAGCTTTGTCGAAAGGGTGCTTCACCTTCCTGCAACTCCTGGTCAAAGTCAGGGATGGATGCATCACATGGCAGGTGTCAGAGGCATTTCTTGAGCTGGGAACCTGGAGTTAACTCTGCTCTACCTGGTTCTGCGGCATCTCCCAGATCTGATCCTCTAGAGGTTTTACAGACATGTCCTTTTCTGAGATGAGCCTTTTCTGGGTCAGGGAGGCTGTGAGCACCCCACCTGCCAGCCCTCTCCTCTCTGGTCATCTCTCCGTGCAGATGTCTCCTCAGGTTTGGGCTGTGCTTCTCCATCTTCATTTGGTGCCTGCTGGGCAGAAATGGGGATCCCAGCTGCAGAAGAAAAACTTTTGGGGAGGAAAGCCCTTGCCTGGGACACTGAAGAGATCCAACACTCTCGTGGACATCTGCTGGGGTTCCTTTGCTGGGTGGGCCTAGGGAGGCTGTTAACAATGGATATCTTGTCACAGCTCCCATTACCATCAAGCTTGAAGTGCTGCCATGCAGGAACCTGTGGCTTGATGGCTCCTCACTCAGCAGCTCTGCTGTCCCGGTCCATTAGCTGAGAGGAGCTCACGTAGCAGCATGTGTGCCACTGGTGACGTGGCAAGTCCTTCACTGTGTGACCCAGCAGCAGCAGCTACCAAATATGGGTTTGGAGGCTCTTGCCTGATCCATGCAGCAGGCATCATCCAGGAATTTGAGGTCTGCGTTTGTGGGCAGGGAGGATCTACTCAAGGCTGGAGAGACATCCTGTCTCCTCTATACGTGTCTGTGCATGCCAGCCTGGAGTTGCTCCTGAGGCTGATGGTGGAGTGGAGACCTGAACCCCTGTTACAGTCCCCACTGCTGTGCATGAATGAAGACAAGTTCCCCCATTTTTCTTATTCCTTGAGGATGCCAGAGGCAGTCCAGGAGCCAGGTGGAAGATGGCATTTACTGCTTCTGCACTGAGAGAAGTCCAGTGAGAAGGCCTGGGAAAAGGCATGGGCAGAGCAACTTGTGGGCTCACCAGGGTCATGCGGAGCATGGCGGGATGTTGCTGGACTCTTGGACATGAGGCCGAGATCGCAGAACTGTATAGTTCAAGACAGGACTGGTCAGGTTGCATTCAAGGCAAAGGCTCACCTTTTTAGCAGTAACCATCCATGCATCATGGATGGTGTCTTTGGAGAACTCTAACCTGTGGAAATAGCACGTGTTTGATCTGGACTTATGGAGGCTGTATCTGTGTGGATATCATGAGCTGCCTCCTGTTGTATGCAGTCAGCCTGCACCGAGTGAACCCAACTCTACCACACGTGTTACCCAAAAAAAGATGTTCCCTTATTTTGCATGGGCAGCACAAAGTTGCATCCCCAGCACCCCCAGAACCTTTCTGAGACTTTTTCTGTGGCTGCCTCGTGTCCTCTTACAGCTGGGAGAAGCAGTGGGGCAAAGAGAAGAAGCGAGGATGGGCATGGCAATGGGAGCTATTGCTAGTCCTTCCCTGGAAACCTTCATATTATATTAATACTGGTTATTAATGAGTATTAATTATATTATTAACTTGTCCCTGAACTGTAAGAGATTTATGAAAAGGAGGTGTAGACTTCTCTTGAAGGACCAGGAGAGGAAGTCAGGGAAAGATGGCACTGGTGATCCAGCTTTCCATGAACTTTCCCTGGCCCTGTGACCCACATGCAGAAGAGGACAGGGCCGGCTGGTGCCTGGCAGCACTGACCCTTCGTGAGAGGACACTGACTGCAGAGGGGCAGAGGAGAAAGGCACTGGCAGAGGAGACCCGTGTGCTGGCTGCAGAGCCGCTGGCACCAGGAACATGCTGCCTGGGGTGAGGGAGACCTGGCCGCTGGCTGGGATTGACCTTGACCAGGTGCCCCTTGGCATGATGTCCATCTGAGCAGCAAGGAGGGTGCCAGGAAGAGCAGACCCCAACGAAACACTGCCTCCACGTCCCTCTGCTGAGACCTACCCTGGCAAATGACCAAAACTCTCATTTTGGTTCTTTCAGTGCAGCCCTGGGCCATCATGTCCGACCTGAAACCCGTCACCAAACCGGTCCCTCCTTGATCTCTTGTGTAGGGTTTGAGATGGATGCTAAGGGACCTTCACACAATGTCCCCATCCTGGGGGACATGGGGGACAAGATGCAGGCAGTAGCACAACCCAAGGGAAAGGAAGTTTCCAGAGGCTAAAGGAAACCACCCCAAACCCCAAGAAAACCCCTTGTGCGTCAGGGCATAAGCTGATCATCCACGGAGGCTGGGAAGGAATTTGTCACCATCTGCCTCTTGTCTCTCTGCTGTGGGGAGTAATAAGCAAGTGAGGAGGGGAGGATTCAGCAGTGTTATTAGTTGGAGAACGGCATTATTCCCCTTGTCTGCACCGTATAAATGAGTGTGTATTTTTCATAATGGAGGAATACATGCAGGGAGAGAGAAAAAATGTTTTAAAAAAGAAAGAAGGAAAGGGGGGAGGGGGGAAATGAATCGATATAACAGAAGCATTAGGGCACTCAGGGGAGTGTTTTACTGGGGCCATTAATATACTTCTCAGGTGGTAAAAGCCACTTAGCCTTTAAAAATGATAATGAAATGTTAACTACCCAAAGCATTATTGCTGAGTCACGGAGAGCCATGCAGCCCTTCAGCTCCCATCTGATCGAGGGGTGCTGGCGGGGCTATCGCCAGCCCCAGCCAGCGCGGGGAGTGATCATCCGGCACGTCTCGCCTCCTGCACGCGGGAACCGGACACATGGCAGCCCCTGCCGCGCTGTTGCGGCTGCTCCGGCACGGGCACCCCCACCAGCCGTGCCTGCCACCAGCCGTGCCCCCTGCCAGCCATGCCCCCCGCCCCAGCCACTCGCCCCCCGCTGCAGCATCTGGATGGTGCTGGATCTGCCATCTGGCCCCAGGGTCTCTCGGTGGGAGAAGCCCCTGGTGGCACATGTGGAGGAGGAACGTTCCTGTGCTGTGGCCCCTCTCCTGCCGCTGCTGTGCGGGGACTCATCCCCTGGGAGGGCAGAGAGGCGTGAGGCCAGACAGGGTCAGACCCATCACCATGCAAATGCTGCAGCCACGTTGCCTCCAAGCCATGGGGAATAAGTGGGGACTGGGAAGGTGACCACCGTTTACAAAGGTCCATGTGCAAGGATGTTTTGAAGTGGAAAGCTGCAGGCAGCATGGCCTCACCTGGCTGCAGAGGATCCCATGGTGAGGGATGCTCCACTCCACTGTGGGGAGCAGAGAGGACCCTCAGTGTTCAACTGCCAAGCCAACACCGGGATGTGATACACAAGGGAGTAAGATCCCCTCTTGGCTCCCAAGAGATGGCACAAAGCAACGCTGGAGGCCTCTTGCATTTCTAGTCCACATTTCACAAACTGTTGGTCATTGCAGGTACCTGGATCACAGCACCTTAAAACACTTGACCAGCATGAGGTGCTGGACACCCTCATGTTGATGAACATGCTGAGCTTTGGAAGCACTGGGACCCCCAAATTACTGACCAGCTCTGAAAAATCATGGGGGTCAAATTCTGGCTGTGTTTTTGTCAATGGTGGCTTTTTCACCCTGCAAGGGAGCAGGGACTCTCATTTCTCATCTTTTATGTATCTCTGACTCTTATTTGATTGTGAAGGGCCCAAACAGCCCCCTGCAGTGTCACACGAGGAAATTCAACAGGCCTGCATGGTCCAGCGAGCTGAAGTGTGAGATGAAGGTCTTCTCCTAGGACGATTCAGTGCCCAAGCAGAAAATTAATTTCCTTCCATCCATCTGTATATGACCCAAAACCTTCCTTACTCAGGGAGATTATGAAGTTTTTTTCATGAATGTGGATTGAAAGTCAGAGGTAGCTGTGAAGGATGCTGGAGGAGCACTGAGTATCTGGAGGGGCAGGGAGCAGCTTGGCTCCTGGAAGCACACCATCACTCTCATCCTCAGCACCTGTCTCAGGCACTACTGAGAGACCCATTTCGGGGGGATTTTTTCACTTGAGCGAGTTTTCACCTCTGTTAGTGAGGGGTCTGACAACACCTGAAACAACCAAACGCCCTTACCTCCAAGCCCTGTGCAGAAGTCACTGCACGTGCAGCAGCGTGCGGCATTTGGGAACGCTGGCTGTGGCGCAGACCCTGACAACTGCAGTGTATAGGGCAGTGTTAAGGACGTTATAAGAGTATGTCTGGGATTCTTGCACACTACTGAGCAGGCTTTGAGTGTCCCCGGCCATTTCTGAAGGCCATCCTGGCTAGTATGAGGCTGAGTTGCCCTGACAGCTCATGACGAAGGGTCCCATTCTCCAGCAACTGTCTGGCAATGCAGCCCCAGGGTTAATCTGCCCGGAGCAAGCCTGGCTGCAGGGTGCACATTGTGCCAGCCCTCTCAGAGCCCAGGGAAGGGCAGAACAGCCATAGCTGAAGCCGCATGCCCAGCTCTGCAGCTGGGACAGGGCGATGGAGGAACAGGAACTCTTCCCATCTCGCTTCTCCTTTCCCTACCTCACCTCCACGCTTTGTCCTCTTCCCAGGAGAGGTTAGCAGGAGGGAGCTCTGATCTCTGCTGGACCTGGAGGTCCTGCTGAGATGCAAACTGGCAAAGCCTAGGTATGCACGACGGAGGCAGGACCATCCCCATCTAGCCTGCAGCTGCTGCCCGGTGTGCAGGAGGCAGATGTGCAATCCTGTGCTCCTGCCCTGGAGCTGGGGGCTGCACCCCTACCCCTAAACCAGAGAGGACTGGGTTTCCCTCGTGCTCTGCGTAGGCGGTGCTGCAGAAAGTCTGCAGGTACAGCAGAGAGGGCGTGCGAAGGGCATCTCCCTCCAGCGTGGCACTCTTGAAATTAAAGGATGCAGAGGGCTTTTGCGTCTGCTGAGAGAAGCGGTTTTCAAACTGCAGGTCACGACATGCCTGAAGTCGTCTGGGGAACTGCTAAATGGGTCACGCCACTCCGTAGGCTTCAGCAGCGCTTGGCCATGGGGCCTGGACGGACCAGCCCTCCTCCCTCCCCAGCTCCACTCTCCTGAAGGCAGCCCGAGGAGCAGCCGCTCGCCCAACTGGCACCGGTAGCCCCACTATTAAGAATAACGCAGACGCCTTGCACTGAAGCGCTTTATCCCCAGCACCCGCTGTGAACAAAATTGCCTAGGATCAGGTGGTGCTAGCCAATTTTTCTCGCAGCAGGGGCCGCAGGTAAAGCACCTCGGTGGAGAGGAGCTGTGCTGCTCTGAACTTTTCTGTTGCCCGCCTGAACTCAGGGAAGAGGAGAAGGGATATTGTGTGCACTCAAGCAGAAGCGGAGAAGATGCCAAGAGAGGAGAGAAGCAGATGGAAAAGACAGAGAAAGCTCAAGATGAGGAGAGAGCAGGAAGGAAGGAGCAGAGGAAGGATAAAGCAAGAGGGAGGTGAGAAAAGAGCTGGAGCTGGGATGCCACAAAGCAGTGGCCAAGGCAGCAAGAGAGCTGCATCTTCTCTTTCTTGTCCTACAAACCAGACACAGACGTGGCAGCAGCTAATCTTCCTGGCTCCTGAACAAAAGGATTCTTTTCATGCCAGTAATCCAAGAGCTGCCATGCCACGGCTCTCCCAGCTCATCTGCTGT
Source organism: Aramus guarauna (assembly GCA_013400195.1). Lineage (NCBI taxonomy): Eukaryota > Metazoa > Chordata > Aves > Gruiformes > Aramidae > Aramus > Aramus guarauna. Next base: position 116,609 of record VXBL01006853.1, read on the forward strand.
GAATGCACTTATGTGGCGTCCAACTGAACGGGTTAGCAAAATAAAGACAGATGGCAATGGATTAGCTCTAACACTTCTTCTGTATCACAATGCAATCACCACAGTCTTCTCCACTGCCTCCTCTCGGGACAGTTTGCTTGTGCTGCAGCTGTGCAGCCGCCCCCAGTTATGCACCAGTGGCCCAGCTCCAGAGCCACAATTTCGCACCATGCAAGTAGGAAAGATTCACTTGGTTTTTCTGTTTGTTTCTTGGAAAACACATGCTAGGGAGAGGCTGTGGTCAGAGTGAAGGGTGAGCACACAGCCACCTCCCTGCTGAAATGGGACTTCTTTGTTACAAAACACCCTTGGTCACACACCTTTAGCATCAGTGGATTCAGGGCAGACTCTAAGGCCCGTGTTAGTGAAGCAGACGCATTGCTGAGCAGCATTTTTAATGTATGGACCTATCATCCCCAAGAATGGCAGATGTTAAGGCAGATATATCGAGAAACAAAGATGGGAGGTTGATGCCACCTCTTCACAAGTCAACAAGAAGAATAGTCTCTTCTTCATGATTAAGTATACTTTTCCCAAGTCAAGCCAGCTGCGGATGTAGAGCTTACAGTCAACCTAGTGCCAGCTGATGCAACATGAACATGCATTTCTGCTGGACATAAAGTGTGCTGGTGACAGACTGGGCTTTGCTTAAACTGGGACACAGAAATGAGGTGGGAATTGTAGCATCAAGTCCCATGAAGTGTTGATCTTTATTACTTTGTTAGTAAATATCCTTTCCAATTACATAACTTGTTCTGTCTCCTCCTGCAAGGTAAACTTCACCCTAACGTCCAGGTGGAGTCTGTCTAATCTGAGTTTTACTAGGTTGTCAGCTCTGGTGCTAGTGGTAACTTTAGGGGTATTCAGGTTCCTCAGGGTGGCAATGTTTCTGTCCTGCTGAAGCAGTCTCCTGATCTCATTCAGGTAGTTAATGGGACATCTTCACCTCTGACCTTGTTATTTTGGAAACTATCCCTTCTGACTCCTCATCCCAGATCACCACATGACCAAGCAGCTCCATTTTGTCAAGAAGATGTGTTTCCCCATGAAACTGGGTATCTCTTAGAAGACCCACCACATACAATTCAACCAATTTTTCTGTCACTGGTCACTTAGAGCTGATATTAAAAAAAAAAAAAATTAGCAAGAAACTTCAGACTCTTGCTCCCTGAAAAACACCAAGACTTAGTGAATGTTTTGGACGAGAAGATACCTTGCCTCTGCATTAGCTTTGCAATTGACCAGTTTATTTATAACCTATAAGGAAGATAACGTTCCATGCAACCTGATTTAGCCTTTAAATTAGCCCTGCTGTGAGCAGGAGGATGGAGCAGGTGACTGCTCAAGGTCCCTTTCAACTCAGTGTCTGTAAGCTGAAGATCCCACTGGGATGCTCTAACCTTGCAGCTGAGTCCAACAGCTCTTGGACTGTACCTGCCTGATGGATGTCTTGAGTGTCCAGTCTTACCTGAAAGTGCCCTTTAACCAAACTGTGTTCCTCTGCTTAGCCAGTGATATCTGTAGGGATGTCCTTTGCTATTTTTTGTGGATATTTGATCAGGGGCATTCCTGATAATCTTCCTTATGCCTGAAACCACCAAGCTTGTTCCAATGCAGGAAGCCCAGTCTGCCTTTGATCAGTTCAAACAGGTGTTTACATCAATGCCTATCCAGGCACTGCGAAACTGGTGAGATCGGTGCATTCAGCCACGTGATCAGAGCTGCATCCTTACAAGTGCCCCAAAAGTAACTTGGACTATATGCATGGAAATCCCATAAGCTTTGCACAACAACAGTAGAATTTTAAGATCAGCCCTAAGAAACTTATGGTTATCAAACATGCCCTCCAACAACAGCAGTATAAGAAACATGTTGTCTAGCCTAGGTATTTCCAAATCAGAATAAACTTTTATTTAGAAGGTGGAAGAATCCACCTTCTATGGAGTTTTTGAATCGGGCCCAAAGTTGGGTGGTTCTTCCTTTTTCTCTGGATTCTCCTTTGCTACAATGCACCATCCTAACTTTTAGAAAACAACTCTGATGCATTATTCTGTAATGGTGAATATCTTGACCCTGAATTGATAAGAATACCACAGTAAGAGACGTACTGAGATCTCCAGTTAGCAATGATGCTTGCAGAAAGCTTGTGACATTTGAAAAATTTAACCTGCCTATAATTGATTGCAATGAAGGGATACAGGGCTCTTTAGGAAGGACAGGTCATGTAGATGAGGAGGAGGAGTTGCCCTTTAGGTGAGAGAGCAGTTGGAGGGCACGGAGCTCTGCCTGGGGAAGTGTGTGGAGCTTCTGCGTAAGGATTAAAGAGTGGACCACTATGGGAGACATTGTAGTGGGTATCTGTTATTGGCTACCTGACCAGGAAATGGACGAGAGGATGAGGTCCTCTACAGACAGCTAGAAACATCTTCACATTAGCAGGCCCTGGTCCTCATGAGGGGCTTCAACCACCCCAATAACTGCTGGAGGGACAACGGCAGGGCATTAGCAATCCAGGATGTTCCTGGAGAACACTAATGACAACCTCCTCCTCCAAGTGGTAAAGGAGTCAACAAGGAAAGGTGCTCTGCTGGATCTCTTACATAAAACAGGGAATAGCTTGTTGGAGGTGGGAAGGACAAAGGCAGCCTTGGCTGCAGTGATCATCAGATGGTGGAGTTCAGGATCCTGAGGGGAGGGAGGAGGGCAGAAAGCACAGTGCTGGATCTCAGGAGAGCAGACTTTGGCCACATCAAGGATCTGCTTGGAAGAGTCGCATGCTATAAGGCCATGGAGGGAAGAGTGGTCCAGAAAAACTGGTTGATATTCAAGGATCATCACCTCCAAGCTCAAGAGCGGTCCATCCCCACAAGCAGGAAATCAGGCAAAAATGCCAGGAGACCTGCATGGATGAACAAGGAGCACCTGGAGTGGCTGATATGCAGTGAGTAGTGCTGCCACCCAGAGAGACCTCACCAGGCTGGAGAAATGGGCTTCACCTTCAACAAGGTGAAGTGCAAAGTCCTCCACCTGGGAAGGAACAATCCCAAGCACCAGTATATGCCAGGGACCACCCAGCTGTAAAGCAGTTTGACAGTAAAGGACCTGGGTGTCCTGGTGGACACCAAGACATCAAGTTGACCACAAGCCAGCGATGTGCCCTTGAGGCAGAGAAAGCCAATGGTGGCCAGGTCTGCCTTAGGCAAAGTATTGCCAGCAGGTCGAGGGATGTGATCCTTCCCCTCTGCTCAGCACTGATGAGGCCATCACACCTGGAGTACTGTGTCCAGTGCTGGGTCTCTCAGTACGAGAGAGGCATGGACATACTAGAGGGAGTCTGGTGAAGAGCCACAGAGATGGCGAAAGGAGTGGAGCATTTCGCATGAGGACAGGCTGAGAGAGCTGGGACTGTTCAGTCTGCAGAAGAGAAGACTCAGGGGGGATCTTATCAATCTATATAAATGCCAGGAGGGGAGGTGAAAAGAAGACAGAGCCAGGCTCTTCTCAGTGGTTACCAGTAACAGGACAAGAGGCAACGGGCACAAACTGAAACACAGCAGGATCCCTCTGAACATCAGGAAACACCTTTTATTGTGAGGGTGGCTGAGCCCTGGCACAGGTTGCCCAGGAAGGTTGTGGAGTCTCCATCCCTGGAGGTATTCAAAAGCGGCCTGGACATGGTCCTGGACAAAGGGTCTCAGTGGCCCTACTTGAGACTACTGGTTGGACCAGATGACCTTCAGAGGTCTCTTCCAACCTCAACCAGTCTTTAGCTCTGTGATTGTATGTCTGCATCATCAACAGTGGGGATTTTCAGACAGGGAAAGCAGAGCAACATATTTGTACTCATCAGCTGTAAGCAAGATGACTGCCTTTCTGTCTTGGACAGGTCAAAGATGACATGTGACTGACTAAGGTGAGGCAGTGATCGATACCACAGGACTAGGGCTTGGTGCAGGGAAGTACATGCAAAAAAAGTCAATGCATGGCTGAATGTATGGTAAGGTCCTGAGCCAACAGAAATTCCTGAAGGCTAATATGAACAGTTGAGTTGAGCCAACAGTGATCAGCAAAGTGTGACATCAGTTCATAGCATCAGGCCATAATAGCTAGCCTGGATTAGAGCCTAAAAAAATACAAGTCTAATTTTGATTTTGAATTTCAAATCAGCTCCTCAATGTTCCATCAGAAGAGTTGACTGTGATGGTGAGTAAATCCTGGATTATGCTAGATTTGTGGCAAGATATGAACTTCCCACATGAGGCATCCTTAGCAAAATGACAGAGCAGCAAACTTTCACCAGCTCAAGTGGGTGTCCACCTGCTCAAGTCATCTAATAGTCACAAGCACACCTCTATCAAACAGCTCATTTTATTCCAGTTACAGTTTTCACCTGCGGTTCAATACCATTTCACAAAAGCCTCCTCTGGATACTGTGACTGAGGATTAAGTTTGGTTATCAGTGGGAGAACCAAATTCAGATCAAACTTGAATTGGAGTCAGAATCCTGGGACTTCAGTTACCAACATCTAAGACTATTTTAGATTTTCAACATATTAACCCAGTAACTTCCAAGCTAGACCTGCAGATGACCATCTCTTCCCTGTTCCTTTCAGGCTGCTGACTGGGAGTGCTATGTCCTTGCTTGACTCTGTGAAGTAGACTGACTTGCACTTTCTTTCTTCCCTCCCCCAGAGTGACTGGTGCACGTGGGTATTTCCTGATTAGACTGTGCTGGCTTCAGAGTCATGTTGCAGGAAGGTTATCCATCCAGGAGCCATACAGCTGATGGGATTGGGGACCTATGTGAGGATATTTGCTTGCCCAAACTAAAAAGAAAGCTTCATCTTGTCTACGGAGAAAAATTTCTCCTTGGCAACTTGAAATTTACCTATAAAGGGGAAAAAAGTGGTACAAAACTGTGTCTCATGCCCCATCCCATGTTGTCACAAGGACACAAGAGTGTCCACAGTAGGTCAACAAAGGTCCCCCTAAGCCTGTGTCCTGCTTCTTAAAAGGGTTAAAACCAAATTCCTAGGGAGGAATATAAGGCCAGGGCACATAAAGGGTCATACGTCTCTGAGTTATTGCCCCAAGCTCATATTTATGCACTGGGGACATTCTGGAGGCAACTTCTATGTATTTAGTCCCCCGCAATGAGTTTCTCTCCCATGAACTTGTCCAGTCTTCCCTTGAGAAGCATGCAGAAAGATTGCTTTGCAGTGTCAAAGCTGGTCTCTCCCTCATCTCTTGGCCATGCCTCAGAGTGGCAAGGGAACGAGGTGCGTGGGGCTACTGCTACAGGGAGCGTGTCTGCCACCCATCATGCCACTGCCCATAGGAAAGGCATAAGTGAACATCAAGCTATGAGATCACAGCTGGTATGAGGTGGCTGTGAGCCTCTTTGGGAAAGGTAGGTGACCCCTGAAATGAGCTCTGACAAAATCCTGATGTCCTCTCAACTCAGATGTGTCCCTCCAAGATGGGAGGAAAGTAAGACTGGTAGCAGCTGTGGCCCTTCATGGACTTGCACGTTCCTGGCAGACTGAGCAGTTCTGCAGAGCACTGCAGAGTCCTGGCAGACTGACCACTTCTGCTTGAAGGGGGGCTGTCTGCAGCCTCCTCCTCTGCCTGCTGGGAAAGGCACAGGTAGAGTGGAGGTGAAGCTGTAGTCCTAGCAGAGTTGGCAGTCCCCATGCCAACTTGCAGCTCCACCACAGCACCAGTGACCTGTCCATTTTTGCCACACAGGGACAGTGCAGGATAAGATCTTTATGCACTGGACATCTTACTGATACTGATATTTTTTCCTCAAGCAGCCAGAAATCAGTATTAAACATCCTACAGACCAACCCAGAAAGGAACAAACACCTCTGTCACCAGGACAGCATTTGGGAGGCTTGCCCTGAACACACACTGGAGATGCTGGGGAAGCGAAACAATAAACAACCTTCCACAGACTGAACCTCTTCAACACTGAACAAGGAATGTTATCGCTTTGTAAAATGGAAGACTTGTTCCTGTTGGTATTCAGAGGTCTGCCAAAGCCAGGCTGAGCGGGCAGCCTGAATTTTGACACGTCTTGTCTTCAGGGCGCTTGAGTTTTTTGCAACTTCCTCTGCGTGTTTTCTTTTTCTTGTGCAAGGTAGAATTGGACAGGCAGCCAAACAGCAGGCACCGAATGCATGCTGATGACAGCCTGCCAGTGCTCTGGGCTCCTTCAGGATGCTAACAATAGACAAGCGATTATCACCCCTCCCATGCGTAGAAAGGGTCTTGCCAGGGGTGATTGCAATCATAGCCCCCAGCACAGCTTTCCATGAGAAGCACACATGGCTTTTAGGGATGCAGTTTGACTACGTGGGAACCAGCAACTGCTCCTTTTGCATCCTGACCAGCTCAGAGACTATTTTCAGTTGCTCTGACGCACCTCTCTGTTTCTCAAAGCATTACCTCTCCCCAAAACTATGCCCTCCTTTCTTCACTGCACTTCTGCCCCTATTGCCAAGGGCTCCCAGGGATCCAAGAAAGCAAAGCTTGGCACTGTGGGCAGTTGTGTCCTCTGTGGAAACAGTGTGCCAGCTTGGCCCCGTTCTGCAGCGACACTGCAGTTCACTTTCCATGCATCCTGAAACAAAAGGCAGTTGCTGTGGCTGCTGATGCTGCAGATGGTGATTCAGCCCCCGCGCTGCCGAACCCTCCCTGAAGACCAACACCTGGTCCCCGCAAGCAAAAGCTGGGGCCTCCAGCACACAGCTCGGCTCCCTGCAATGGCCCTAGTCATTTGGTTTGTAAACAGCTTGGGAGGAGGTGGAGAAGGGGAAAGAAAGGGGGCATCTGAGACAGACAGAAATCTGGAAAGGTTCAGCCACAGCAAAAACATGAAACTGCAGCCAACACAGGATCGTCTTCGTCATAAACCTCCTAAGCCAGTTCTGCAATTTGCATCTGGATGCGTTTCATTCCCTATCAATGTTCATTAGCAGCTGCCCAGCACTAAGCTGCCTGCTTGGGAATAATTAGGCCCTTTCTCTGAAGGTCATGACAGTGCTAACATCATAACTTCCCTTTCTTTGAACATGCAGACGGTTGGATGCTGTGAGCGTCGATTGAAGTGCTCCTGCGAGAGGTACTGGGAACACACAGGCAGTGGGGCAGCACGGACAACCAGTTTGGTGCTGCTATGAATTATTTTGACAGCAAATATCAAAGTTGCATGACAACTTTGCTGCTTAAGCTGGAGACAGCAAAGGGCTGGAAACAGGGAGGGAAGACAGAATACGGAATAAATCTGAGACACTATGTTATATTTGGGCTTTTACTCCTATTGACAGCCCAGGGCTCTTCAGACAGAGCAGTGGCTCCAGGTCAGTGTTGTAGGTGGGTGGGTCACCATAACTCTTCCCAGCCCTCAAGCCCATGGATTTGAACACTGAAAAGTAATTTTCAGTGACTTGTGCATCACTGTTAGCCAGCCAAGGAAGCCCCAGGGGCTGCATCAGCTTTCAAGGGACTCTTCAGAGCACAGGCTGTGCAAATGGGGGCATGGGAGCTGCTGGTTCATGGCAGAGTGGTCTCCTGTTGGGTTTTGTGGCCAGGCTGGGGAGGCAGCAGTTCAGCCTCCCATGGGACGGGAATGCTCCGCTTCCAGCTGTGGATCAACCACAGGCACATAACTCCAGTGCTGCAGCCGCTCCCAGGGCTTGTCTGAGAGCTGCCTGGTGGGCTGTGGTCAGCAAAGGCAAAGCTGGGGAAACTGGGAAGGCTTGTGTCAGTTCCTTTGATGTACGAACTGCTTGGCCTTTGCTGTCACACTGCATAGCTTGGGAGCACTTCCATCACACATGCTTGTGGAGGCTTTGGTCCCAGGAAGAGCTGACAGCAGACACCTCTTAGGACATGAACCTAGCTGCATCTGCTAGATGGCTCTAGCTGTCCTTGAGTAGCACTGTGCTGCAATGTCTCCTCGCTGACTTCTGGCTGTTGGTCTTGGCTCTTCCAGCCCTGTCTGCTGTGGTTATTGCCTGTCTTCCAGAGGGCATCAGATGTAGAGTGCAGGCTGGGAGTTTCTGGCTGACATGGGACAGGGCTGTAGAAATGTGGTTTTGACCAGATGCCTACCACTTCATCAATGCATCCTGCTTTATTCTCCATGAATTTCAAAGAAATTATCTTCAGGACCTGCTGGTGCATCAGTCCTCCATGCAGAGGCAGACTGGAGCATGGCTGAGGTCTCAGAGGGAGAGTGGACCTGTCCCCTAGCAGAAGAGTTGTGTTACATCAGTGAAGGGCAGCTCATCATCAAGCTAAAAAATGTATGGTCTCTGAGGTGCCTTCCAAAATATCCTTGAGAACTAAGCAGTGTAAAAAGGGGGATGACAAACCTGCCCTAAGGTTCGCATATGGTCCTTGCTGCTATTCCGAGTTGTAGTTGAATGCAGTTGGTGAGAACTCATCAGGGGTTTCCAAAAATTGACAATCTCTGCTGTTACTGTGGTAAACAGTATTATTTTAAAATAATCTCAGTCATCACAGGTTGCACTGATCCTGGGATGGCTGCTTTCGTTGGCAATCCTGGTACCACCTTTTAAAGGCATCACTTTTGACCATGCAGCTAAAAGCTGACACAGTGTCTGACCAACATGCTGGTCTCACACTGTGTTGGTAGGAAACTCGTGAAGATGCTACTCAGCTGCAATGGCTGACTGTAGGTTTTCAAGGAGAACAAAAATATCTGTTACCTTTGTTACAATAGTCTCTAGGCATGTCTCCATATCAGATAGCTCATAGTTTGAACATAGGCGAGGGGGAAATGGCCATGAATTCCTCTGAAGCAACAGACCCCAGTCAAGTCCCAGGTTTGACCTGGCTTTCCGAGGTATAAGAGTCCTCCCCGTCCCCACCGAGTGCAGCAGACCACAGATGTTCAGCATCTCTGCAAGGCAGCATCCAGCCTCTTGGACTCTCTTGTCTTCTTCTGCAAGCTGCCTCATCTCACGCGAGCAGAGCTCACAAACGGAGTAAAGCAGAGGCTCTCGTCACAGCCAGTGCACTTGAGAGCGTGGACAGACATTGCTGGGGTCTGCCCTTCAGGTCAGGATGCTGTTTCCATGGCCAAGCCCAGCCCTATTTTGTCAAGAAGAATTCCCAGCATAGACAAAGACCAGAATATGGCCTTTGTGTGAATATAATACAGCAAGACTTTGTTACACTGGAGTACCTTGCTTTTTAAAAATTTAAATAAAGGAATAAAGTGTAACCTGGAGCCATTTCAAACTCCCACGCAGACAGATAGCTGTTTTGCTCTATTGAGTCCATGCATATTTAGACAGTTCCTTATTAAATAGACAAGAGTCACCCTATCTGTTAAAAACTTGCATGAAGGTGGAGCATGTTTTTGGTATCTCTGCAGAAGGCTGCATGCTCTGTTGAGACAGGGACCGGCTGTATTTTGTGTTTTATGCAGCACCTAGGAAGGCTGGAGTATAAAATCCAACAGCTGCACTCCCTGGTGTACAATGCCAGTGCAGGCACAGCATCGTATATCAGTGCAGCTGTGGGTCACTGTGGGATGACTTGATGATTAGACACTTGCAGAGGAAATGAGAGAAAATAATCAGGCATTGAGTGCCAGCTGCTCCTTTCAGCCCTGCTTTGACCACTGGTCGGTGTCAGGGCTGTTTGGGAGCTCTGATCCACCATCAGGTCTCTAGTATTGTCCAGACACTCTGTACGACTTTCTGGCTTGCTTTATTCAGGGTGGGGTGATGGGTACCAAGATAAACTGGACACCGATGATCCAAAAGGACACTTTGGGCCGCGCAGCCTGGGTTCAGCTGCAGCTCACTTTTCTATGCATTGAGTCAGGTCCTCATTTATTGCATCTTGCATTGTCCTATGGACTATCATCATCTGCAATCTGTCTATCAAGCACTTTTGAATTCATCAATGACTTTATCCATGTGCTACTACTCCAGTTGTTGGCAGAGTTGCTGACAGATTTCAAGCTCTGCATCAAGCAGCCATAGCTGGACATTTTTTGTTCTTCACGCCCAGAGGTACCTGTGCTGATCTTCCTTATGTCCCCATAGGCCAGAGCTAACCTACTTCTTACTCCCCGGCACTCCAGTGTGTCTCTCAAGCTTTTCCTTCCCGCCGTTACACTGCTCAAGCATTCAGGTTCACAGCTCCAGGTATGCTGTGTGCTGCACGGAGCAGTTGGGATGGGTTGGACTATTGTCTAAGAAATAGAGCAGCAGAAATTTCCATAGCTGTGGAGGAGACTTTGATGCTCCATTCCTGCTTATATACCCCACATGGAGCTGGGGTAACTTCAGCTCCAGGGGATCCCACAGTGTTTCCTTGTAAATGCACCCCAGTGTTCATATGGCGAGGGGAGACTGAACCAGAACAACCACCATCTCATAGCCAGGTTTGAGCTCCTAACTTGTGCTGGCAGCTCAGAAATCTCCGTGATAAAGGATCATTGACAAAGACCAGTAGTAATCTGTGTGTTTGCACTTGTTGCTGTCTGGTCCTGTCTGTATTTGTAGGGAAGTGATGAGGGTGCTGTGCTAGCAAAAATTTTCAGCATTCCATGAATGGCTTTTAAAGAGAAGCTATTTCACATGGCTTCTCCCATAAGGACCAATGGGATAGTACAGAACAGTCTTTCTCCATCCTCTCAAATCTGTACACCACTGAACCTCACTGAGAAAAAACCCCGGAGTCTCTCATGCAGATTTCCTGAGTATCTTTCATCACAGCCAGCTTTCTGTGTTCACCTACTGCTTCTCTTTCCCCTTCTTCTCATGACTTGCTTGTCCATGTAGGAAGATGTTTTTGTGTCTGTGTCTCTGCGAAGATTTCACAGACCAGCTTCTGATTCTCAGGACTGACTCAAAAACAGAAGGAAGACGAGGCTTTCAGATCTGTGCTCTCTTCTGTATATGCTTAGCTTGACTTAACTGTCAAATAAGCCCAAAACTGTATTGCAAAGCCTTACGACTCATCTTGCTCATTCCTCAGTTCCCACCCTTGGGATCTCAGTGTCTCTTAATTTCTTGCTCCCTCAGGTCCTTCCTTTGCTTGAAAACACACTGGAGCAACAAATTTCTTACTATGTATTTAAACAGCACTTGGCCATGACCAATTCATGGTAGCACGAACTTAGAAAGATTTTTTTTCCTAAATTCATTGAAGGATGAAGACAGTGCCCACCAAACTGATTGCAGGTCTTTGATTTTCATGGACACAGGATCAGTATTTTAATAGGTTTTCAAGGCACCATGGTACAACAGCTCTCCTTCAAATGCAACAAGATTGGGGAACTGAACTCGCCTCTGTGCCTCTGCATGCTTCTTCCTCAGTTTCAGTGCTATTAAGGCAGAAACTGAATATTCCATCATTATTTGAAGATAGTTTAGTCCTCTTAGTAATTTGCCAGAGTGGATTAGGGTTTCTTTTATATTAAATTGGAGGCTTTCTCTAAAGCATCCTAAAAAGAGCTCATTTCATTAGCACACTGTTGATTTATTATTTATAATGACTGTTTACAAAACAGCCTGTGAAGACGATGAGGCCCCGGTCAGGTGACTGCGTATTTCTACAGGCAGCTCCAGCCCTCCTGAGCAACCTGCATGCCCGGGCTCAGCAAAAAATTAGCTGCTGATTAGAAGTGATTTGCAAGGAGAGTTTAAACAAACTAATCCATCTCTGGTTTGAGGAATGCTGTTGTAGCTGATGTAGCTCATGAGGGGACTGTTTTTAGCTGGGTGTTTTTGTAATGTTTTCCATGGGTTGTCCACACTTGCTCCTTTCCAGGATGACATTGGCAAGCCAAGAATTGGTGCAATCCCATATCATCCCTTCCTGATCTCTTCTTTTGATCACCAATCTGTCAGTCTACTGGTCTGCTCAGTGGTGCCAAAAGTTGTGTGTCACCTACTCCTGACCCCATCCAGACTCCTGTGACTTTTTAGCAACTTCAGCCTAAACTGGAGGGACTGAGTCTTTTGGGCAGGAAAGAAGCCTGCAGCAATGTTGCCCTTTCACTCCACTCCCATGTTGGAGAGGTCTCTTGCTAGGGCCACTTTTTCAACATTTTGCATATGTTGAGCCTGATTAGCAGAAGACTGATGTGTGCTGGACTTGATTCTCATGGTTTGGGGGGGATGCTTTACCATCCACAGCACCAGAAGTGGTGAGTTGAACCTTGCGCAGTGTTAAGCATCCCTCCCTTAAACATCAGTCATAGAACCACCGTTTACAGCTGTGGTTACTGAGCCTGCAGGTATTGGAGAAATGGCTGAGAAACATTGACTGGTGCTGAGACCAGCAACAGGAGGAGATTGATTGCTCCGCTGCCGGAGTGGGGCTGTCGGAGCTCTGCTGCAGTGCCGCAGGCTACGTGCTCCAGGCAGTGCTGCCAACATTAAATGTTTGGCTGATGTTGTAGGTACTTCTGTCTAAAGGAATCAGGCCGGGTTGTGCACGTGAGTTTTTTAGGAGCAGCTTTCTGTTGGCTTTGTTCTGCACCTCTGGTGACTTCTGTTTCAAAGAGCCACTCAAAAAGTTGCACCCAGGTAGCTCCCCTTGGCTTTCAGGGGGAAAATACCTTTCCCAACCCTGCACACAAAGCCAGAGATCTGACAGCCAGTGTGGGCTCTCCTGGACCTGAGCCCCCCCTGGGCTTCCAGTGCCCATCATGGAGACAGAAGGTCCCAGCCCCTCCTGAGGGACTGTACAGGCTCCATGGGGCTAAGAAAGCCACATCACCTGCTATGTGCAGGTAAAGCAAGAAGATGTGGCTGCTGCTAAACCATGAACCATGAACATCATTTTCCAATCAGGCAATGAAGAATTACCAAAGGAGTTGGAACAATACGGCTTTAGCGCAATATTCTCTCCGTCACTGCTCCCCAAGACAGTCTTCGGACTTCCTGACACCTTGTGCCCTTTCAGCCTCTCTCCAGGCACGTTGGAGTGTCTGTACAGTAGCGCGCAGTTGGTAGCAGTGAGGCATTCATGCTCCTTCATATGTCTTCTGGTGTGGTCAGAGTGAGCACTTCTTTTCTGGCAGGGACCATGCACACCCACCTTTCATGGCCTCACAAAGTCCTTTGAGGGCTTTGTCCCAGATGGCATATGGTACCCCGTATAGCTGCAGAGCCCTCAACCGGTGCTCTGCTGGTTTGCACTGAACACAAGACCAAGCTTTAAACAGTTCCCTTTGGTTCTCTCCCACCCTTGCACGTTTTCTGCTCTGATCAGCGGAGCCACATCCAAGCAGCAGCACAAGACGCAAGAGCTCTGCTGCAAATTCGCAGGATCAGTGGACATGCTAGCCCATGCCAGCAATACCTCTTCGTCCTGTGCACTGCTGGTGCAACGTGTCAGCTGCCTCCATGCAGCTGTGTCCTCTGGAGCTGTCAGTGGAGGTGGTTCGATCTCATTTAGTCAAACTGGCTGTTGAAATCCCAGGTGGTTCCTTGAAACAGTGGCTAAACTCCAGTCCTTTTTCTTGAGCCGTGTTATCTGAATTCAGCTTTGTGGATGGTTCTGGTCTGCTCCGTCTTGGACCTCAAGTCTTTGCCTCTGTGTTGGACTAGAAGACAATCTTTGCTGCCTTCAAACTTGCCTCCAGAACTGGTTGAAATTCCAGGAATAGCACATCCCTGCTTTGCTCTTTTCTCAAATGAAGGTCTCAGCATGTTCAGTGGTGTGTAACTGAGACATAAACCACTCGGATGGGAACTCAAGGGCAGCACTCTCTGCACAGGTACCCATGGCTCCGGGAGCTTGAGGCAGAACAAGGACTCAGGGCTTTGTGTGTCAGATAGATTCATGTTCCCAAACCAACGACCCCTCTCCTACACTGAGAGGCTTCATTTGATTTTCACATGCCCCTGGGGAAGACACCGGGTTCCCCCATTCCTGCCTTTCAGATGTGCTAGGTCATACTTGGGTCAGTTCTCCCAGCAGCCACAGCACCATCACTATAATGCTGTTATCTCACTGTGACATAGCACGTGGGCCACCACCTGCTATGGTAGTGCTGGCACTTCCCACAGTGGGAAGGACTCATGTCTGCATAAGGATGCAGCCATGGAAAGAGGCACTGGCAGCTGAAGATGAACAGTCTAGGAGTTTTGCCTTCTATTTTTGAGTCATGAATTGTTTGCTAGAAGATCTGTGCCTCTTTGCACAGATCTTTTCAAAGTTTGTCCTCCAACCTTCCATCCTTACCCTTGTATTTTCTTGTGCTCTGAGTCTCCTGTTCGCTGGCTCACGTGTGTGTTGTAGGGTAAAGGCAACACCACCACTTAAATCCTCTATATCCACATCTAAGTAAATTCTCACGAGGTCACATCTGCTGTGTCTTGGTCCTGCCCAGGATCCCAGAAGAGCTGCACCTGAGCATCAACCTTGCAATTTCTGCATAACTCAGAAACGTTAACTACAGCACCAACACATGGGTGAGCCAGGCAGCCTGGTTCTTCCTGAAGATGCTATCCCTTTGGAGAGCTGGTGCATTTTTATTGTAGGGAAATCCCCAAATGCACAAATACCCATAGCACTTGTTTTGTACCACCACTAGTTGGTGCAACTTACCTTGTCGTGCTGTGGTGGCTTGCGTGCCTTGTCGGGCCAGACTAAAATGTTGCACCCTGGCCCTCCAGGTTGGGGGTTTTGTTTTGGGCTAACAACCCAATCATGTAAAAAACAAAATCTGTTACAGAAATTGCAACAACACTATACCACCGAGTTCGGTGGCATAGTGTTGTTGCAGCCCTATGCTCCTCGAGAAGTAACAAGGACCAAACAACAACAACAACTTGTTTTGTATTGCTGTTGTTTTTCTGAACTTAAAGGATGAGTGTTCCATTGGAATGGCAGGAATTGACCATGTTGCATGGTAATGACTGGATGAAGAGATTCAATAACAAACTCTCACCTATGCTGTTTATAATGCCGATTAACTATTTAATCCATCTGTGTCTCCAGATTCACGTCTCTCTTCCCCTTGCCTTACCCTCCTCTGACATGCTCCTCCATCTCTTCCAGTGCCTTGCTGCTCCGTGTGTGGCTTGTAGCTAGAAACTTCCTATGTCTTCCTCCTGGGGATGTGACTTGCCCACATCCCACTGGTGATTCTGCTCAGTTACTCCATCACAACTCTCCGAAGTGGGAACCGTGTGCTACGTGGTGCCTAACCAAT
The DNA here is from genome assembly GCA_013400195.1 of Aramus guarauna. Classification (NCBI taxonomy): domain Eukaryota; kingdom Metazoa; phylum Chordata; class Aves; order Gruiformes; family Aramidae; genus Aramus; species Aramus guarauna. The sequence continues at coordinate 131,865 of VXBL01006853.1, forward strand.
GAGGCCTACAATTGCTTGGTCTCTAGGAACCACTGTAATGACCATGGTGGTGGGGATGATTAATCAGGAAATGGTAAAGAAAAATGTTTATAAGGAAGTATCTGAATTTCTGACTTTACTGGGGGGGTACAAACTCACAGACAAGGTCATGGAAAAGAACTCCATTGAGGATGACTAAATACAAAGACTTTACCTCTGGGCTGGGAAGCCTCTAAGCCACAAACTATTGCAGACTGGAAGAATATCCCGGGGACGTGTTTGTCCATGCTTATCCTCTCCCATGTATTGGTCAGTGCTGGAGACAGGCTGCCGAGGTGGACCTCTGTGCCGCCTGGTGCCACTAGTCCTGTGTGACACCACGGTCATGATCTCATTTGCAGACTTTTGATGATGGAGACAGACAGCAAGGGGCCCTGCTCATGTACCATGAGATGAGGAGTAAAGCACCATCCTCGGTGTGCGTGCCACCCCTCCTCTCTGCTTGCACTGGCCATGCCCTCTGGGAGCTACGCCTGTGCCCTTGGAGCAGATGGCAAAAACTTCTCCAAACCTGGATGACTCCTTTCTGCTTGACCACAGTGCAAAGGCAGGGCCAAGCCCAGGATTGAAACTCCTCTGTCTTCAGTGGAAGGTCTTTTCCAGTGTTTAAAATTCCTCTGGCAGCTTGGTGTGGGACCAAGCACGGCACTCTGAGAGCCAGACTCAGCCTGCAAACATAAAGCAGAAGTTCATCACCTACTTCCTCAGCAATGAGGACTGTTCCTAGTGAGGTAGTTTTTTGTCTCCTTTGTTCTTCGGACTAGAACCCGCAGAGATGATATGAGTGTGAATGTATGTTTGTTAAAAAAACCCTGAGCTGCAAAAGGCCTGTTGACTGTTTTCAAACTGTGGCTTTTAAAGGCTCATCTGACACAAAGGGCTGGAGGTAGTTAATACAGCACATACCGGCTGCTGGCTGATAGGAATAAGCACCATTGCTGATAAGCTCATTTGATAAAGCTGTTGCTGGGGACTGCAGATGCAGGCTAAGTCCAGCCTTTAATATCTATCTCAGTCCCATAGGCAGCGTTCTCAGGCAGTGCTGCCAGGAATTATTGTAACTCTGTCTACCTCTTGTACAGCTTTCAGTGACTCCTGACAAGTCCTCACGGTGTAGTCTTATGTGCCACAGCTGTCATTGACCTCACCATACATCACTAGCTGATATCTAAGTAAATTGCACACACTAATGCAAGTTGTTACCAAGACTTCAGAGGCAGTGTAGATTGTTCTTGTAGCTCCATGGGTTTTTGGTGTCCTGTGTTGTTGAAGCAATGATTAAATCCCTTGTAATCAGTCCAGCTGGCCAATTCATCATGGAAGATGTTTCCTGTCGGAAGCTGCTGAGGTTGTCCCATGAGATTGTACATTGGGGCTGGGTTATAATAGCCGTCAGGTGCATGACCTTCTCCCATCATGAGGTGCAGTGAATGAGGGGGGCCTGTTCAAGCAAAGAAATCTGAATATGGTGGGTCTGTGACCTCGTCTGTCTGCTAGAAAGGGCACAAGATTGCTCTGTCCTCTGGTCCTCACCTTACAGAAGACTGGGTCCCTGAGGAATCACACTAGGCTTGGGTACTGTTGATTGCCAGACTATGCTAACCTAACTAAACAGCTGGTCTCCTACCAGCTCTTATGGCATCCTGTCGATTGAGAAATTGTGAAGGGAGGATCTGGGCTCAGGGTGTTTTCAGGACATGCAAGACATGTGCCACTTGAAATGTGGCTCATCTCACTTCTGAGCCTGAGCAGAGATGAAGTCTGGGATTCACACTGGGTTGTATCCCAGAGCCCCTGGTCTGAAACCCAGTGCTCACAGCTCCTTTTATCTGCTGCCCGGGAGGGAGAATGCTTGTTAAGGTTATAAGCCTCAGTGGTCATCCCTGGGTTTATGGAGACAGCCTGGAACCAAGAGGAGTTTCTTCTCGATTTAACTCTATGTTGGGAGCACAATTTTCCACTCTACCCTGAGGCAGACTTGAAAGATCCTGCAGAAAGAATAATTTACTTTTGGGTTCTGCAAGACTTGTCTCTAGCAGGAGTATTTGAATGTCTGGTGTTGCACGTGGACAGGCTGTGTCGAGGAGCACAGGATCTCCACCGCAGGCATGCAGCGGGGGCATTTCCGTCATGGTCCATGCACGATCAGCTCTTTCCTCTGCTGCTGATCTGGAGGTGGCAGAATCTCAGGGCTCCTCTGAACGTGATGCTGATCCAGAAGACATTAAACTGTTATCTCTGTGTCTCACTCCATCAACATTTTTTCAGTCTATATTAAAAATCCTACTATGGTTTTTAGCACAAAAGGGGAAAGAAGAGAACCTTCTATGTTCAGGACATTTGGGACATCACTAGAATTTCATCCATCTGTGATTGGCCCTCAGACCGTCATACTCAATTTATTTCTCAGCCAAAGTTTTTCAGCCATCTGCTCAAGTGGAACAGCTTCCAGCATTTATTCCCAATAGTGCTCCTCTGAGGGAGCGCATGGATTTTCTCCAGTACGACAGCATCACTATTTTCCAAAAAAACCCTCAGCCCAACCCTGCAATGACTGGCGGGGAGCCCTCCCTGCTCTGCACCCCGACCTTGAATTTTAAGCAATTGATCAAGAAAACACAGAACTGTTTCTCTTCCACTTAGCACTACCGAACGTGACTGATGTTTTTTAAAGGGCTCCTCTGCAGAGATGTTAATGAGGTCGCCTTGGATACTCAGCTTAAAACGGTGTCGCTTCAGCTTCTTTTATGTCAGCAATCAACAACAACAACAAAAAATACACAACAACCCATCAGTGGATCTGCTTGAGGAGGGGTGGGGGACTCCTGGCAGGCAACTGGAGCAGATAGCGACTCACAGTCCACCTGCTGCCAGCAGTTCGGTGGCTGAGCCTCTCTGATTGTCTAGTAGAGCATCAACACAATGATCTCCATAATTATTATCTCCTTAAACTGAAAAAAAACAAAACAAAACAAAAAAAAAACCAAAAACAAACCCTAGATAAAAAGCTTCTGATTTTTCCAGACATCCTATTGAAAGTGCCCCAGGAAAGGACTTCAAATTGGGAGCAGCAATGGGTTCAGGGACAGTCAGGGAAATAAAAGCAGTTTCCAGGGGTGAACAAAGGGGATGCTGTGTATCCTTAGGGAATTGTTTGCAGGGCTCAGAGACCCACTTGCTGTACTGCTGCTTAACCTGTTACCAACCATCAGTTCAGCTGTGAGAGTGTAGTATGTCCAGATTTAAAAAGCAGGGTGAAACATACTTGAAGGAGGAACACAAGGCAGATGCATTCAACATTTTGATGATCTACCTAACACAGTGCTCACCATGTGTCCAGACAAATTATCCAGCTTCTCTGAACCTCATTGTCCCCACTTGTGAGCAAGGGTGAATTCAGTGACACGTCTCACAGGCTTCATTGCAGCTTTAGAAGACATATATGGAGCCACTGATGGAAAGGTATGAGCAAGTTCAAAGGATTACATATGAATAGTAATCAGACTGATTCCTCAATTAACAGATTAATCAATCTAGAAAGGAACTACAGTTGTTATTATTTCTTTATTATATAGTGTTTCCAGTCATGTCTCTGGCCTCTCCTGCTGCTCCTGGATGGACCCTGGACCTGGCCTTGTTTGGGACTGTTGATGGACCCTGTTACCATCACCATGCTCTGCCCACTCTGCCTAGGTGCTGCAGGACCATGCCCTGGTCAGTGATAGTGTCGTGGTTAAACTTGGCTAAAACAACCACACAAACGTGGGATGTGGGATGGGGGAGAGAATTGAAAAGAAAAAAGGTAAAACTCATGGGTTGAGACAAAGACAGTTTAATAGGACAGAAAAGGAAGATGATGATAACAACAACAACAACAATAATAATAGAATATACAAACCAAGTGATGCACAGCACAATTTTTCACCATCCAAAGCCAATGCTCAGCTAGTTCCTGAGCTCCACCGCCTCCCAGCCAACCCTCAGTTATATATGGAACATGACGTCATATGGTATTGAATATCCCTTTGGGCAGTTGGGGTCGGCTGTCCTGGCCATGTACCCTCCCAGATTCTTGGGCACTGCCCCTGCCCCCGCCCAGCCTTCTCATTGGCAGGGCAGTGTGAGAAGCGGAAAAGTCCTTGACTGCTTGGCAACAGCTAAAATATTAGTGTGTTATCAACATTGCTCTCAATCCAAATCCAAAACACAGTGCTATACCCACTGCTAGGAAGAAAATTAACTCTATCCCTGCTGAAACCAGGACAGAGAGCACTGTCTGTGCTCAGGTCATCCTTGGTTCCTGCCTCGTCCCCTCTCATGAAACAGTCCTGCTTTTGCTTTCTGACATGAGCTGAAAATGTTTTTCCTTGTATCTGCTGGGAATATCTTGCACTCCAGCATCACCAATTGCCTCTCAGCCTTCCGCTCTGCAGCTCCAAGAGCCTGTCTGTCTTTTCTACCCCTTCCTTCAGGTAGTTGCAGAAAGCAGTTAGATCTTCTGCCTGCTCTCTTCCAGGCTGAGCAAACCCAACTCTCTTTGTCTCTCCTCATACCTCTTGTGCTTCAGCCCCTCAACCATATTGGTGGCCTCTGCTGGACCTGCTCCTATCTACCAATGTCTCTTTACCCCTTGGAGGTCCCAAACTGGACCCAGTGTTTCAGAAGCAATCTCAGAAGGGCCAAAGGGGGATTATCACTTCCCTTGATGTGCTGGCTNTCCCACCCCAGTGAGCTGCAGGACCACCTCTCCCTCAGCCTTTCTTCTGCTGCCAAGGTACTTCTAGGAGTCTCCTCATTCCTCTTTGCATCCATTGCTGGTTCCCACTGCAGCTGAGCTTTGGCTATGCAGGTGCTACCCCTGACAACTCAGGCAATGCCAGTCTTCCCAGGTTGCCTGTGCCCACTTCCACCTTATGTGTGCTTCCTTCTCGCACCTGAGCTCAGTCAGGCATTCCCTGTTCATCAATGCTGGATTCTGCCCCACTCATTTGACTTCCTCCCATTCCTGTGCCTGGAGGAGGTGGTACATCCGTGAAGATGTACCAGCTGCCTTGGTCTATTTGCCCTCCAGGGCAGCCTCACACAGGATCCTGCTAAGCAGATCCCTGAAGAAGCTGAANTGAGACTGCAGTTAGCCTTTGCTGTACATACAGGATTGACTCCTGTTCAACTTCTTATTTACCAGGAACCCCTTCTCTTTTTCTGCAAAGCTGCTTTCTAAGCTGAAACCTGCTCTGCATCCGGTGTTGGTGTTCTGCTATGTATCTTGTACCCTTATTTCAGTAGCTGAAACTTTACAATCTCATGGCTGTTGCAGCCAAGGCTGCACTCAGTCTTCCCACTCCTGACCAACTCTTCCTGGTTTGTGAGTCATGGCTCCAGCAGAGCATTTCCCCATGCTACCTCATTGATTGCTGTTTTGTTTGGTCCTTGTTANCCAAGTTGCTTTCCAGCCCAGCTGTCCCCTAGCCTGTCCTGTTCCCTCATGAGGTTATGCCATGAGGACTGTGCACTTCCTTTCATTGTCTGTCCATTGCTCTAGTCTGTTTAATCCCTCTAAACAGCAGCTGCAGCCTCTTGGGTATTGAGTGCTTCCCTCCTCACTGCTTCCTTTGGTGTCATCTGAAAACTTCCTGAGAGAGCACTTTGCCCAATTATCCAGACCATCAGTAAAGCTGTAAACAGTACTGGCCTCAGTACCAGTCCCACCAGGATCTCAGCAGTAACAAGTTGTCGAGTGGACTTTGTGCTGCTGATGGCCATCCTGTGAGTGCAATAGTCCAGACTATTTTCCATCCACCTTCTTTTCTGTTTATCAGGTCCGTATCTCCCCAGTCTGACTATCAGGAGAGTATGCATTGAAGGCTTTACTACAGGCAAGGGAAACTACTTCCACTGTTCTCCTCTTATCCACACCTTATCCACACAGCCAGTTTTCTTGCCATTCCAGTAGTCAGGTTGGTCAGGCACGATGTAACTCCCTGATGGCTGTTCCCTTCTTGCCCTTCAGGTGCTCGGCAGTGACTGCGGGAGGATTTGCTCCATCACCATCCCAGGGACAGAGGTGACATTGGCCAGGCTGTAGTTCACCAAACTCTCTTTCTCGCCCTGCTCAAAGTTGTGTGTGACATTGGCCTTCTCCCACTCATCAGGAACCTCCTCATTGCTACGATCTTCCAAAGAGATCAGAGAGGAGCCTTACCATGACATCAGCCACCTCCCTCAGCATCTTCAAGCACATCCCACCTGGTTCTATGGGCTTGTGTATGTTCAGATGGCTCAAGTGTGCCCTAAGTCAATCTCCCTCTAGCACGGGTAATGCCACACCGCTGCAGATTCTGCTGCTAGGACCAGGGACGTGGGCAGCTTGAGGCCAAACCTCAGCAATAACAACTGAGTCAAAGAAGCTTCGAGTACTT
>VXBL01006853.1:138452-181182 GCA_013400195.1 Aramus guarauna
GCACAATCTAACCAGAACTGAAGAGCTGCCTTTGCCTCAACTGAAAACTTTCCCAATGGAATTACAACCCTAGAACAAGTAGCTTGCATCTCCTTGTACATGATAAATGGATACAGGAGCTATTCTGAACAGCAGGCAATAGTGAATGGTTACATTTCCTTGGCCAAGATGAGGAAGCTTTAAGTAACTAGTTAAAAAAAAAAAAAAAAGAATCAATAGAAAGTCTTTTCCCACGATCTTTTGCCATGAGTCCTTGGCAATAATTTCAGCACTCACTTCAAAGCATTGAGGTCTTTTTTCTGGGCTCCTTTCTACCATGGAAATGGAGTTTACAAAGATAAGTCACTTGAGCTCAGTAGCTGGCTGGAAGCTTGTTCTTCTTTAGGGGAGACTTGCAGCCCCCTGGTCCTTNTCCTCAAGACACTCCAGAAATCTGGATTGCTTGCTCACAGCCCCACTGCGGTTCCAGCGGGAGGGAGACTGAAGTCCCCCACATGTACCAGGGCATATATTCATCAGGCTTTTTTCAGCTGGGTTCAAATCAACCCATCCCTGATAGACATTCTCCTACCTAGATCAACAGCTTTTACATTACACTGCTACTACTTACATAAAAGACTTATCTACAGGTTATGTTGATCTTGCAGTAGGCATGGTCTGTGCATACAATCAGAGCTGCTCCTTCATCTAGAGACTCTAGAGTTCCTTGTCCAAATAGATAGCATGGTAGGAAGACAAAGAAACGTGAGACCACCAGGGATCATTAGTCTGAAGGAACGGAAAGTTGGATGTTACAGTGGTTTAGTTAAACTGCACTTAAAACAGTTATATGGATGGTCCTACTCATAATGGAAAAAAGCTGAGTTTGATTTCCTCTCATTTATTGTGGACATGAGGTAAGCTAGGATAAGTGGAGGCTACTTGAATTCTGAACAGGAATGTCCATATAGACACTTTAATGAAGTTTAACTAATCCAATTTGCAAAGGTTAATTCAGATACATTTTCCTGATTGTCTCTGTGTAGATAAGGCCAAGGTCACTTCCCCAAAGGTCACTGGCTCAGTCAGACTTTCTCACTCAGGGAACACAAGTTGCCATTTCTTTGCTGGGCTGATTTGTCCCTAGACATCTACTTCCTTCATATTCCCCTATACAGAGAAATACCATTTCTTCCACTATCCTCAATGAACACTGAGTATCACTGATTCTTGCTGTCCCCTCTTAGTCTGCAGATCAGCATAAGCAATGGCAAGAGTTTAGAAAATGAACCTCCAGCTTTGCAACCCAACCAGGTGCAGACTGGGATGGGACCCAGCATGGGGGGGACATCTGTCCCACAGGTCTTTCAGCAGGGGTTCTCACCTCTGCCTCTCAGCATATGGTGCTGGCTCCTGGCTGGCAACTGCAATGCCCCAATTGTTCATAAGGGATTGAGATCCAAAATGTAAATACTTTAGAGGATTTANAGTCTTTTCCCACGATCTTTTGCCATGAGTCCTTGGCAATAATTTCAGCACTCACTTCAAAGCATTGAGGTCTTTTTTCTGGGCTCCTTTCTACCATGGAAATGGAGTTTACAAAGATAAGTCGCTTGAGCTCAGTAGCTGGCTGGAAGCTTGTTCTTCTTTAGGGGAGACTTGCAGCCCCCTGGTCCTTGTGTTCAGGGGGCTCTGCATGCTAAATCTTGTAACGATGACCTCTGTCCACATGTCTGGCCATTTTCCGTCATTAGAAGATCATTTCACCTCCTCAGGACTTCCAAGAGTGTTCTGCAATGCAGCAGACATTTCTGATACTTCCTCAACACAGCTGTCTGGATCCTCTTCCTCACCATTATAGGCTCTCAAGGCTCCTGTCTTAGACCTAAACTGCTCTGAGCTGTTCAGAGCTTGGTCCTAACTGCAAGGACTTCAGTGTGGGAAGGGAAGAATAAGACAAGAAGCACTGGGGGCAGAGAGATGGGAATGTGCAGGCAGCAGGGTGAGTTTCCTGCTAGTAGACCTAAGAGGTGCTCTCCATCTCACATTGTCACTGTAGTCTTTCAATCCAGAGTCCATGACGAAGCTGGGACACCATCCAGTCGAACACAGGCTGTACTGCCCACATCTGCAAAGCAGTCTCAAGAAGCAGAGAATTCTGCCAAATAGAGCACTGAACTGACAGATGCTGACGTCCTCTCTGTCGAGAGGAATCTGCCCATTCCCTGCTAATGCATCTAATTTGCTGAAGAATTTGCCTCAGACCATTCCAGCAAAATTTTCAATCCTATTGGACATGTGGAAATGTTGCCTCTTCTTGGTCTGATTCAGCTGCCCCAAGTTAAGGCAAAGTCCAAATCTGCCCTGCAACATACTAAGAAAGGACCTGGCTGCTGCCTCTCTTCTTCCATCGGTGACACCATCTGCTGCCACATTTTGCTGCTCTCCTCTTTTTCAGGTCTTAAGCAATTCACTGGGGGCAGACCAGGTGTGCTGTTGGACACGTGCTGTGCGGATTGCTGAAGGACACCTCTTTCTAGTGGGGAAGGCCAGCTTCCACAGTCAGCAACCAGCATCCCCACCTCGTCTGACAGCTTTGTAACAAGTCTGAAACAGAGTCTGAGCTCATACTCCAATATCTGCCGGAATATCTTCATCACTGTTCTTCTCACTGGTCCCAGAAACATTAAAGGTAACCTCCATCTCTTCTTTTCCCTCCCTCTTTTTACCCAGCAGTCTATTACTTTTTGTGTGTAGGCAGAATAAAGAAAAAAATGAATTTATATGAAGGGTCTTTCCCCTCCTCTTCTTTCCAAAAGCCTTCTTCAAGGCAAAATAAGCAAATGGGAATCAGATACTCAAGGAGGTGAACTTACCTTTGCTTTGGAAAGATGGCTTTGAGCCACATCAGACCATTTCTGCTTGGTGAAGAGAGAGCTAGTCACGTTGCCCTAATTGAGTCACATATGATTTGTAGCATCATATTCTGGTCTGGGTTTCTCATGTTACTACAGTACAAAGCAGGACTTAATTTCTTCTCATAGGCCTAACAGACTGCTCCTCCAGCTCCCACGTGCTTGGGAACTGAAATCAGGATGCCAGAGTGTCCTCCCAACATTGGTGCTGTGGATCGTCCTGTGACAATTTTTCCCTATCTTGCAGGAACCTGCATGTCTCTGGATGAATTCATACCTCAAGACATAGATACACACTCCGATCGCTGTGCACTCGGTGCTGTAATAGTTGCTCATCTGCATGTTTCTGCTCAATGCTAAGTGCCAAGTAATTAATTCATTCCTCTCCTCGGTCAAAGCACTGTGAGCTACTTGCTGTCCAGCGTGTGCCCCAGTACCAGGAACGGCTGACTTGCTGAGAGCTCACCCTCCAGCTTACCTGCCTCATCCTTTCTCCATGTGGCACCTCCACATTCCCCTGGGATCAGCCAGACGGGCTCCACTGGAGGCACCCCCATCCCTCTCTGTCACAGCAGTGCCATTTTGCGTTCGGTTTTTCTGGATGTGTTACTGGTAAAGTTCCTTGACACAGTCCTTTCAACATGCCCTTCCACTTCAAATGCATTTATGTATTGCCTGTGCACGCTGTTACAAGGCAGCGGGGCTCTTCTGCAGTTGCGGAACGCCTGAAGAGCATGTACAGAAGAGTTCATATAGCAAATAATCAAGTGTATTTTTTTTTTAATTAATACAGGCTAAGGAGCAGCTCTAAACACCACCCTTCATTAGTATCTGAACTGTTGGTCCTTTCTCTTTTGACCTGAAATATCAGATAATATTTAGGTTCCTGAAGAATTCTTTCTTTTACGGGGAAGGGAAAATATTCATAAGATATATTTGGACAATCCATTTTATTACGAAGAATCCTATTTCTTGGGTACAGTTAGACTCAAAAATCAGGAAGCAGTTTAGGATGCAGTTGAGGTGCTCATAGCTTCCCAGAACCTGTCCCATGCACTGAGCTCTCTTCCCAAGACTCTGTCCTTTAGCTCCTTCCCATGGCCCTAAGAGACTGCCTCTTTTGCAGGCTTTTTCTTGATTATTTGCATTGCCAATTCCACCTGACACAACACAATACTCCCTGTGTTTGCTGTTGAGCTGCCTGGATTGGTTCTTTACTGTGCTGCCAGTACTGAAAGGTGGGCTCCAATGCCTTCTTCTGTTGTTGCACAAAGGCACTTCTTCCATTGACCCAGGCTGGGTCTATGAGCATCTGTAAATCAAAACCTACTTGATGGAACCAAATAATAAGTTGTAGTATAAAAATATGTCCTTCCAGGAGACCCCATGCAATAGGGAATGTTGATTCTTCGACCCCATTGTGAGACCAATGACATTCAAAGGATTGTGAGGAGTGAGCATCACTTCCCAATTGTCTAAAGGAAGGGGAGTTTTGTCGCTGAAATGTAGGATGAGAAACTAGCAGGCCTGGGGTCTGTTCTAGACCAAATGTGGCTTTTATGAGGTCTGGGATTTTTCAAGAGCAGTCAGCACTGCTCCAGTTCTTCTGTGAATGAAACTGCCTCTGGTTGTCACCTAGAAACAACCCTATGTGCTTCTGTTTACTGTCTTTAAAATGGATCAGACTCATCTGACCTGCTCCACAAATATACTGTGCCTGTGCTGCTCAGGCACTACAAATCAGTGCCTTTGAAAAGCTCAGGGAGGAACAAGACCTTCAGCAGAGCCCAGTGCCGGACAGCTGGCAGGAGATCTCTTGGGATTTCTGTGCTTTGGAGGTGGTGGAGCCAAGGGCAGCTAGGAACGGTCAGGCACTTCCCGGCATGAGGACTGCGATACACAGTGGCAGTGTGAGAGGCAGGCAGTGGGAATTTCCCCTGTCCGAAGGAGGTCCTCCAGCTCACAGACGCTGGGGGTGGTTTTTCCACCATAGGACTAGAAGTACCTGTGGGCCGTGACCTGGGATCTCATGTACCAGGGAGTTCTCTGCTTTCAGGGGCTGGACACCCTCTCAAGGAAAATTAGGGCTCTCAAAGCTGAGGTCTTCCCAACCATTAGTTATCTTACCAGTGCAAGCTTTTCACAGACCTGTGAGAGATTCACACTCTCAGGCCATCTGAACAGGTCCTGGTCCCTTGCACAATCTGGTGGCCCATGGGAGGTGTAGCTGAGTTCAGTTCTACAGGGAAATTTTGATTTTTCAAGTTGCTCACTGCTGTTTTCCCTTAGCAAATGGATCAGGTCTGCTTGCTGCAGAACATTTTTGCGTGCTGTTAAATAGCTGCATCATCCTGCCCCAGAGCTGATGCGTTTCAGCAGGAGACCGAGTTCCTCCCAGCGCCAGCTGCAGCCCTCAGTCCATGCATGCACTGGTCCCTGCCAGATTGCACTGAGAGTACAAAGGAGAAAGAAGAAACTGGCTCCTCGACTGGTATTTGTTTAGTTTACAAAGCCTCTCTTGCAGAGTTTCCTATCCCACTTGGCCAGCGTTGCCAGGCTGTCCCGGCACTGCTCTGCTGCTGAGCCCAGAGGAGAGCGGAGTGAGACAGAGGGTGAGCTGGGCGTCTCTTTGAGAAGGGGCTGGCACTAAATGGGGACACTGGCAGCACTCGTGTCAAGGAGTTCCTGTGCTGGAAGCTCGCTGGCTGGCCAGGGATGCAGCTTTGCTGGACCACGCTGGAAACCTCTGTGTGCTACCAGGGCCATGGCGAACTGCAATCCTCTGCAGCTCTCATGGATGTAAAAGCTGAGGGAGGCCCCCCTTCAGGTTCTGCAGCGGGTCCCTGTGCTCAGGATCACAGATTGTACCCCTGCACCCCACAGTACGCTCTGGCATGGCCACATCATCCACTGCACATGCCAGCACGCCCAGCAGCTCTCTAGAGGAGAAATGCAGCCGGGTCATGCAAAGCGACAGGCGCTGCTGTGCAGCACAAGCCTCCAGCTAGCATGCACACCTGAGGCTGCCAATGCACACGTCTTTATTCTTCGATTCTGTTTTTGGTCACTGGCTTAAGCGATGCAAAAGATGGTTTCCCACCATATTTCAGGGGTGGTTTTATCAAACAGTGTTGTGCTTTGGGCTTCAGTAGATTTTCGCTCATCTTCTGCCTGACCTTTTGTCTCCAGGCAAGGCTGTGAGCTCCCAGAGAGGGGAACACCTCCAGTGAGGTGCAGTGCCTTCGCACAGCCCTTGTTCGTATAAATGATCAGCATCACGTAGACCCTGGTGGGCTTTGGATTTTAACCTTGTTTGCTGTTGGGAGGGGTCTGACGGACTTTGTAGTGTAACGATCTGCAAGCTATCGGTCCCTAAGGGAAGAACAAAGGGAGATCTTTCTGATTTGAGGGGGAAAGGCCAGTGCTATTTATTTTACAGCTCTGAGGAAATAAACAGGGGGGCAAAGCCCAGGACAATTAAAATATTGACTGAACATGGATGACATCTCAGAGATGGGTCTTTTTTTATTTTAAAGCCCATGGACAGGGAAATGAGCTGCCATCACATGAGATTTTAGAAATACAGCTGAGGAGAGGCCTCCTGCATGGTGACTCCAGTACAAACCAAAAAAAGGCCACCCAGTCTGGTCTCATGTCCACTCAGGACTGCTGGATTCCCAGCCCCGGGCTTGTGCTGTGCCCCCCAGCAAGCTGATCAAGAAGAAAAGCACAGTCTGTTTCTCTCTTCTGGGAGTGCCCCGATGCTCAGCCCCAGAGATCTTTCTCTGCACCACCTCGTCACTGGGTACCAAGGGGACACAAAGGGTCTGGGCTGAAGGGGGCTAACCGGCACGGAGTGCACACCGAATCGCATCCTCTGTCTTCCCTTGGGATAAATACTGTTGCTGACCTGTTCTGCAGCCACTGAAAGTACCAGGAGATGTGCCGCGTGTTTCAGCACCAGGCTGCGTTCCTAGAGGGGGGCTGTCACTGCCTGTGAGACGGGATGCGGGGGTGGAGGGCTGTGAGGCGTGGGACAGCACGAGCATTACTGCAGGCTTTGGGGCTGTGTGTCCCTCCTCCCGCCCGAGGAACGCAGGGCGCAGAGCCTGCCAGACTGATGTCTGCGGGGACAGGAGCGGGAGGGGGAATGGGGACAAAGATTCCGGCTTCTGGCGGTGCTCTTGGTCCCAGGAGTAGATCCTAGTGCTGGAGTCCAGGGAGCCCCATCTCCCAGCCCTGTGCCTGGGAGGAGAGATGCATCTCTCGCTGGCTCTCCCCCGTGGGTGGGAGTGCTGCGCCGGCTGCCCGGGAGGCAATCCACCTCGGGGAAGGATGCTGCAGAGGGAGGAGAAGCTCTGGCACAGGAGCTGACAAGGCGAAGCTGCTGGCAGGCGGCTGTCTACAGGGTGGCTGCAGCACTGCAGCATCAATTAACCTTTGGGGAACTTCTGCCAGTGCCACTCAGGCGTAGCAGCGGCTCTGCCGTAGCCGAGCAATGGGGTGCAAGCCTGCTGCGGCGCCGCATGGAAGGCTGCAGCGAGACTACAAAAGCCCGACAAGGAGCCAGCCACCTGAGCCGAAGTGCCTCTGTCTCGCTCACCAGCCTGCGCTAAGTGCTTTTATCTCCTCTCCTTATGTTTACGAGGGTGGCTTTCTCCTTCGCGCGGTGGCAGTGCCGCTGAATGCTAATGGAGAGCGAGTGGCGGCTGCCCTCCGCAGTCCTTGGCAGGCAATTTCCTCGGGGCCAGGCCCTCGACCCCCTTGGCTTTTGCTATGTCTGAGGGAGAGCACGACCACCGTCCTGCAGCCCTGCCCATACCCCTGCCAGCAGCACCCACTCAGCTCCGTGGGGCAGTGCCGAAACAGCAATTCCCACCCCCCCCCTGCCCAGTGTGAGGGACCCTGGGAGGTCTGAGTCCTTGCTCATGGCTGTGGCTGTGCAGCACCGACCCCTCTGCGTCGCAGCCTTGCTGCGGGGAGGACATGGTGGTGGAGCCGGGGCTCTCAGTGAGGTACGCTGGCCCGCGGGCCATGGTGAGATCATGGTTCCTGCAGCTCCCTCCCATGAGCATTGTGCTTTGTGTGTACTTGAGGCACCTCTGGCCATCTGGGAACACGTCTCTGCTCTGGGACAGCAGTGGGCAAAATGGTATGAGAGGGGAAGAGAGAGAAAATAACCACAAGGTTTTCAAAAGGGCAGCAGTACCAGGGAAGTGTCCTGTAGGGAGGAGTCTGGTCAGGCTTGTCCATAAATCATGTGTGCTCTTGCACACAACCTCTCCTTGGCCACTCGGCTCTGCTCTTCAGGGAGCAGGAGACTGCTTGGCCAAAGCCCTCTGAGGCGGTCAGGCATCGAACTCCTGGAAACATGGGGTAAACATGTGCCCTGCATCCTGGCAGGGTCCTTCGTCCTAGCCGGACACCGTGACGCTGCTGTCAGTGCCTGGGGAGAGAGGGGACAGCCAGGGTTAGTCCAGGCACCTCTGGCACATGCTGCTGTCACTTCGGATGCTGCGGTAGGGATGTGCCGTGCTTCCCCCAGCCACACAAGCAGCAGCAGGAACATCCCTCTTTCACCCTAAAAGGGACTGACTCCTTCAGGTCCAGGGAGACCACAAGAAACCAGAGGTTTGTGGTAGGGATGTGGGATGCCCTGGATGCTGTTTGACCTTTCCCAAGGGCAGCCACCCCATGAATTATCGGCTCAGCCAGGGCAATGTTGCCAGGACTCTCCCTCAGCTGCCCCCAGCCTATTTCCCCGCGTGCAGCTCTGCTGGGGCAGTTTCCGTACACGCTCCAAGGGACCCATCTCCATGCTGCAGGGAGCTGCAGGCAGCAGAGCCAAGAGGCTGCAGCAGCACCTGGCTGGTTCGAGTGCCCAGCCTGGAGACACCTTCACAGCCCTTGCCGGAACCCCGGTCCTGCCAGGAGCCTGCCTGTATGCGCTCTTTCATGGAAAGGGCTTCACTGGCCACTTCTCCTATGATCTCACCCCGGCCACCACTGTGAGTCATCGGAAACCTGGTCCCTCTGGGGCTGAGCCAGTGCTGGCTGAACCAATGGAAAGACCACCAAGGCCTCTGGGGCCAGCCTGAGCTCTGGTGTCGCAGGGGGAAGGCTGCACCCCTTGCAGTGGGGGACAGCACGTCCCCCTGCAGCCCCGTCAGGGCAGAGGCAGGGCTGTGCTCAGCTCCGTGGGAAGCACGAGGGGAGCTGACACAGCAGCTCTGCCTCTGCTGCATCCCTGAGCCACCAGTGTGATGATGCCGCATCCTTGGTGAGGGGCTTGGCTCCTGTGGCACTGGGGTCCAGCCCAGGCCCCAGTGTGCGCCGTCCTTGACGTCCCCTCTCTCGCTGGATGGTGATTTATCAGCTCCTGGGGAGGGGAAGCTGAGGAGCAGGGGGGTGGCTGTGTGGCTCTCAGGAGCCGTGAGACTGCCACAACGTGGTTTCCAGTAAGGACAGCTCATTTCTTCCAGAGCATCTGAAGACATGAGCTGGAAATATCTCTGCCCGCCCTTTGTAACCAGCAGCCATGGCAAGGCTTCCTAAGGTGGGGCTGGGCTTTTGCTATCATATAATTACTCACACTATGCAGATGTTTTTCGCGTGCCTGGTAATAAGCAGCTGAAAAGACAGCTCATTTACTGGCAGAAACAAGGAAAAAGCAAAGCTATCTTTCTGTACGGCTCCACTCCTGGAGATTTGTCCCCCCACCGCATGAGTTAGGTGGTGCTGGTTATTCTAGAGACACCCACATACCCCATTACATCCTTGACCCAGCCCTGCATGGAGCATCTCCTACCTGAGAGTCCTGATGCTTGTATCGCAGTGGGCGTCTACCTGCAAGGACATATCTGCCAGACTGGGAGCTACCCATGAAACCTCACTTTTCTACCAGTGAAGCACTCAACAGAGGTTCCAGCCTCTTTCTTGAAGGACATCAGTGCTTTGAGGATATACAGTGACATTTCTGATTCCACATGAGTAACCCAAGCAAAGCTATCCACACCACTATCGGCCTGGGATAATACAAATGAGGCAAATAGGATTTGGGACCTTTAGTGCTCAGGCCCTTACCTGAAAGATGGCAGATGCTAGATGGCACATGGTCTTTGTCACCATGGTGGGACAGATTCAGCACTGACTGCTTGCAAAGAGTATAAACTACTGAAGTGCATGTTTACTTGGAGACATGATGTTTATGTGGTAAGTCTGTGCTCTGGAAAGATCTTGTGGTAATGGTACCAGGATCTAAGGAAGAGCTAGATTCCTTTCCCAAAGTGTTCATGGCAGCCCGATCTGTTCTTCCTCTTAGCTCTTCCATGGAAGAACAAACTGTGAAGTCTACGGAAGACATGTTAACCTTAGATGGAGTTTGGCTAACAGATGTCCCCCAGACCCAAACAGTGTTTTCCTACTGACTTTTAGGCCATGTCTCCAGTGGCATTGTGGTCTCCTTCTCACCTTCTTCATCTCCTTCTGCCCTAGGTAAGGTGATCAATTTTATACCCTGGAAAAAAGATAGTCTGAAGAGGACAGCCTTCAGCTTTGCAATCCAGAACTGGAATTTGACCTTAACTATCACAGTCATCATCTCTAGGGAAACCCAACTGTTTTTTATCAGGTTTCAGGTCCATCTGAAGGCAGGAGGTGAAGGGCAAGAACAAGAAGATGTACAAATAGCATAGCCTCAAATACAACAAGAGGGCAGCCTGGTGTGTATTCTTCTGCTCTCTTCCTGTAAGACATCTGCGTTGGGCTGTACTTGGCCACATCAAGTGTTTGTCTCCCGGCTCCTGTTTTCATTAAAATGCCAAGCAGTGGGTTCATCGAACCCTAGATCTAGTTATGTTTGTTCCTCCATGTTGGTATTCTAAGAAATGGATAAAGTTCCCTGATCCATAACTAGTCTTAACATCTAGCCCATCACTGGTGGGAACAACATCATTTTTCCTCCATAGTGAAGAGTGCTGAAACACCCCAAAATCCCTCTCTCCCTCGTGGTGCTTCAGTCAGAGTGCTCTAAGAACATTACTGGGGTCCGGTTGCTGATAACATGGGGTCTGGCACTTCCATGGACCAAGCCCATATGTTGACTGATCTAAGCTCCTTTAAAATGATGCAGTATGACATCATTATTATATCATGCTGCTGTCACATACATTTGGTTTGGTCTGAGCAGAAACTGAATTTCCAGACAGTAGTATATCTTTTAAAACTAGGCTTAGCTAAATGCTTGTCATAATAAGCTTATTAGTGCTGAATACAAGCAAAAATTGCTTCAGCTTCTTATGAACTTCGTAAAATTTTTGTATGTGTGGCTTCACCTATCAGCTCAGGCTGCTTTTTAGTCTGTATCCCACAACTATGCAGCAGCTGGTCCTTCAGCCACCTCTCAGGGACAACTGCGTATTGGCAGTATATCCCAGAAATTCATGGTGTTACACGTATCATGGCTTTGGAAGTTTGCAGATGGTTCTTATGCTGGACACAATAGTTCTATTTTGCCACAATGGACTGACAGTTGGAAATTTATCTTTTAAAACTGGAACAGCTTCTTAAAGCTCTAGCAACTGATGTTTTAAAAGACTGTCATAGTTCTTCCATCTCTCCTTATCCTCCCAGTTCGAGTTGTCTAATACTTGTATTTCAGAGATGTTTTCTGGCAAATGGTAACGGGTAGTGCGTGCACTCTATTGCATGAGCAGGTGGATGTTCCTGTCCATGAGCAACAGGGCTGAGCCAGCCACAGCGGCCGTTGTGGTGTTATGGAAAAAATCCTAGAGGTACATTTCTCGTCTTTGAAGGATTTCCATCAATGGCTTATTAGGTTTACTGAGGCAGCTGTGATGTTGTCAAATACACTCTGCATGCCTACTCTGCTTTGCAAAGAACAAAACTATGTCACAACCAGTTAACGCACAAAGTAGTGGCTTTTTCATGACCAGTGAACATCAGCTTGGCCTTTTCCATGCTGACTGCAATAGGGGGTCCTACGTTTTCTGGTTTATAGCCGCTGAAGAGTCAAGGAGTACTACCCTGCTAGCCTGTGTCCAGACACTAACACAGCTGATGTCCTGGGCCTGTAGCTGTTGTTTCTGTACTGAAGTGTCCTACTGTCTGGTTTGCCACATTTCAGGGCAGAATCCTTGAGATGTTGTGAAGCGGTGACAACAATGCATTTTGACCATTTTTAGCTATGACTCTGTTTTGCTTGGCTCTTTAAAGTTCTCCCTTATAAAACTTGCCAGATATGGAAAGAGCTCTTTTTACTCTTGTTTTGACAGTGGAATGGATGCCAGTTTGGGGGAAACACTAAAAATATCCCTGAGTCCTTTCTATGATCCCTGCTGTTAGTATTTTCTGGTGATGCTTTTAGGAGTATTTGATTGATAAGCGCTCAACACAATCATGAGTCTTGACACATTTTTAAGTGTTTACAGATGTGGGAGATAACCTTGTTTGATCATATTTGAATGTGAGGTTGAGGGCTGGACATAGTTTATTGATAACCATGACTCCATCAGAGAGTCACAACTCAGCCAAGTGTTCACTTCATTTCCAAGGCTCTTTAGAAGATTATCTTCACAGCTTCATCTACTTTTTATTTTTAGGAAGGGATGGAGGATAACACTGGTTTTGGTGGCAAAAGACCCTTTATAAGTCACTTTCTAGATTTTGACAGATAATTAAAGAGATTAAAGCCATTTGGTTTTATAGGAAAGGTTATTTGGGTCTTTTGCAAGTGATCTTTTGGGATATCAGATGTGAAATGACTTCTTAGAAAATTGTCCCAATTGACAGTTCACTCCATTTCATGGGTCTTTTAGTCACAAAATCACTGTCATGTTTCTGGTTAACACTTCCAATTATCATTAGATATCCGTCTGCTGTGGAGAGTGACCTGCAAATCCACAGATCTCTATGTTCTTCAATAATATTACTGAAGAAATATTTCTAAGGAGTTTTTTCCTGCAAAGCAATGATTTGCTCAAGTTTGCTGTGAGTCGAGGTGTCAAAAGTGCCTTTGAAACACCATTTCTAAAGCTGTGGTCAACAGTAGATCCTATGATCCAGATATAGACACACCAGAAAGTCAGCACACAGACCCTATGGGGGACCATCCAACTCTGCTGAGAGCTCGTTGCCTTCACCTCCCTCTGCAGCCAATGGATGTAGACTTCTCCTGTAGGGAGCATTGAAGGTGGAAGAGATGGGGGGCTTGAAGGATCCCCAGCTATTCATCAGTTTTTATGCTCTCTCTCACCTAAATGTCTGTTAGACATGTCCTCCAGATATGTAGACACTTGTTTTATGTCTTCCAACAGACGAGCAATGCCCCTAAGGCCACCTCCTGACTCCAAGCAGCAGCCACGAGCAGGAGAAGAGATCAAAACATCATTTTCCTGCCTGGCTTGCGTGGCCCAACGCAGGATCTCCAGTCCTGCGGCATGCCCTGCCTGCAATTCGGCTGCAGGCACGCTGCTGGTCAGTGGCTCCCCCGGGCAGATGGAGGCTGTGCTAATGGATGAGGTGCAGGGACAACATTCTGTGGGGACTGCAGACATGCTCCAGGTAGAACAGGGACCTGGTTTTCAGAGCCTGATTGTGTTCCTGCTCGTTTTTCCATTACCCCAGCTCCCTGGTGCTGAGCTGTTGTATTTTCTCCTGATGGCCACTGGCTTCAGACAGAGCAGAACCTGCCCCGGTGTCTGTATTTGAAACCTGATGACAAGCGCTCAGTTACCAGCAGTCCCCTCCCCTCCCTGTACTCTTCAGTGCACTCCAGAGCATTGTAATGGCTTAAGATGATGAATACTATGCAGACAACACACCCAGCTGTCCAAGCAGACAGTCAGCGGAGAAATGAAGATATGCCTGCCTAAGTAAAAGTTTGATTAATTGCATTAATTAGGCCCTAAGGTATGGTTCATAAAATAAGAGTACAACTGGTGTATTGGATTGGGGAATTGACTATGTGACAGGGAACAAACAGTGGCGTGAACAGAAACTCTTCTCTGTCTGGAATGGCATGATAAATTATCAATTAAATAATGGAGAGTGACAAAGTTGCAGTCTGTAAGAGGCGACCTCCCAGCCATGGTCACAGCCAGCCCAGGTGAGTGACTCGGAGAGGTCTGGTGGTCTCTCCAGTGTGGCCATGCAGCTTTGTTTTTCCATGGTCCCACCAGCACAGCGCTGGGCTCGGGATCCTGTCTGCACCGCAGGGCATTTCACCTTCGCGGGGTGAGTGTGGGCTGCTGCAGTCCAGGGGCCACTGGGCTCCTTCGGGGACCGTACCAGAGCACTGCACATTCATGTGCCTGCTGCTCTCTTCCTGCCATGGCAGCAGGACCACCATCCACTGGGCAAAGTGGTGACAAGGTATTAATTCATCCCAAAGGCACTGTTTTTGCCTTTCCTGTGGGCCATAGCCTCTCTTCTCAGTGTGTCTCCATCCTTTGGTGCCACCACATTTGCTCACGGTGGTGCTGTCCCAGTGGGAGACCCATGGGGTAGCTCCAGCACAAGGTCCAGCAGCACTTGCCCTCCCAGATTCTGGGACTTTGTGCCAGGCCTTTGCATGGTCACAGCTTCCTCATCCTCTCTCTTGTCCTTGCTGCTCTGAATGGTGGGCATATCACTGCTTTTCCTTCCCACCTTGCTGCAACTCTGTGGGAACTTGCCTGCTGCCCAGAGAGGGGCTCGTCTTCACCGTCACAGGTAGAGGTGAGTGGCTGATCTGTGTTTGTGGTGTGCTCCACAGCATCCACTTCCCAATTACCACCTGAGTGATTAAAGAGTTGCCGATACTCCAGTCTGGACTTACTCTCACTGATCTGTCAAACGCTGCTCTCTCTCCTGTCTCAGCGACTGCTGACGTGTGTGTGCCGCAGATGCAGCTGTGCAGGAGGAGGCTCTCTAGACTCCTCGTTACCGGTTGTTATTAATGATTGTGCATTTCCATAAAGCCAATAGCAGATTGGGACAGATGTATCCCCTGCCCCAGAAAGCTTATGAGAGATGCTGCACCAGTTCATAGTTTCTTCTAGAAGAAGGTTCCTTCAGGATCATTTCCACCAGCTCTCACTTTCCGCAGCATTTTCTCACATTCTGCATTATTTTCTGTTCCAAGATTTGTTCCATTATTATTTTTAGTATCACACAAAGGCGTCGGCCGAGATCTAGGCTGCACTCTGACAGCACAATACCTATATGTAATGAGAGAGCGGGCTTGTCGCCAGTGCAGTTGGCACACATGATGAGGAACCCCAGGGGAACTTCAGCGCTGACAGCAAAAGCACAGGAGGTGGTGTGGGCTGAGTGGCTCAGCTCCTTTACCTTGGGGAACGGTCACTGTAAACAGAGGGTCTGAAGGCAGGGTGAGAGTGGAAACCTATCAGTTCCACTCTGATGAATGGCTGAATCAAAAAGATGTGCCTGGTCATTAGCTGTGTTGTCTCCATAGTGGGTGTCCAGTCAATGTAAGACATTGCCTGGACGTTTCTCTTGTCGCATCCCCTCAGCAGAGTGGGATGTTGGGAAAGTGACAGCTCTCTGGTGCTTGGTGTCTTGTTCATTCTCAGATCATCATCAGGAACATCTCGTCTCTACCTCCTGTCTGTCAGACTTCTCAGTCATCCATCCTGTATGTTCAGAGAGGACCCATTCAGACAGACCAACACCAACTCCCGTTGTCATCCAGGAACAAAGGTAGTCCAGAGTTTACTGAAATCGACAGTCTGTTTCTCCCTCTCTCCCTTCTCTCTCCTCCTCCACAGTCCCGCTGCTTCCACTTTGCCTGGGCTCCTGCGCTTCATTGCTCTGGAGGGAGCACGGGCAGCAGCTTGGGACAGAGCATTAGTGTTTACTTCATACGTGCTTAAGAAGGACAGACTTTTACCAAAACTAAAGAAAGAAACAATTCCTGGCCCAGTAGTGCTTATGGTTGCCATGCTGTAATGAGAGAAGGTCAGAAACAGGAGGAAAGCTAGAAGACAAGAACAATAGCGATGGGATTTCATTCACTTGGGATCCAGGCACACCTCTGTGGCTGATGTAAACATGTCTCTACCAGTTGTGTTAATGACTGAGTAGCACTGGGAACCTCATAGTATTTATGCTTCCTTGTTCTTTGTTTAACACACTCTCCCTTTCTATATGAATTTTGGAATTACAAGTTGTGGACTATTCACCCCTTTCTCTTCAGCTTCCTCCGAGTCTTTTGCATGCTGTCCTCCCAGGCTAAGCAGGGCTGTTACTTCTGGACTACTGTCTCCTATCACTGATGGTGACACCATCAGTGCCTTGTCTCTGCCTGTCTCTGACATGATTTCAGCAGGTTGCTCTTTGTTCCCTGACAGATCGGTTACTAGTGGGGATATCTGCGCAGCGGTGACCCTATACTTTTCGATATCAGTGAGTTTCCGGCACATGAACTTAGGGAAGGGTGGCTGCTCCATGAATTTCTCTCCTCATCTAGATGGTTTGGTTGTAATATCTATAGCACAGGCTCTAGATAGAATACTGCTTTCCACAGAGTATGGATCCATTAGAAATTAACACACTAATAGAATATCTTTCAATTTTTGCTTTGAAAAAAACCCACTGCAACTGCAAAGCCACAGTTTCTGTTAGAGAGGCTATACACACTCTTGGGGAGATTGTTGTCCTTGTCTCATCAGACTTCTTGCATAATAGGGCACAAAATCTTACCCCGACTTTCTTACATGATGCTCAGTAAAATTGCAGTTGAGCTAAAGCATGTTTTTTTGAAAGATGCCCAGCCTAGAAGTTTTGGATGAGTCTATTTCCAACCACAGACAATCTGGTAGAGCATCCCTCTATTCAGCAAATGAACTAAGCTTTTAGCTTGCTCTTGGAAACACGGAAATCTACTGGCAACAGGCATGCTACAGCAAGCAAATCTAGAGTTGATTCATCTGTCTCTCTGCTCTTGCTTTGGGTCCCCCTAGTGAGACAACCGGCTGGAAATTTGATTGGTGTCATCACAAAAAGTGGTTGATGTTTAACAAAAAGCTGTGAGAGCCCAGCTGTGCTTGGCTGCAGCTAGTGCATGTTGCCTTTCTGTGCTCCCCTAGACCAGTGGCCCCGCTCTTCTCGGGGTCCTACAAGCAGGCCTGCCCATCTGTGTCTGTTCTCCAACATCCAATGCATTAGGACGTCCCACAGGGCGCTGTGACACCTACTGCTGGTATCGCTGCACGTGGCTGCCCTCCGGAAACTTGTTGTCAGCTGAAGCCCTTTGGGGTAGCACTCCAGTGAGCACTGCAATGAGCCAACGCTTGCTGCTGCAGGACATCCAGCAGCCGTCGTGTGGCTGCAGTTCAAGTAGCTATAAAACAGCGTAGGCTTCCACACGTCTGCACAGGTTGACGGGAACACTGCGGTGATTGCACTGCGCTGGGCGTTGTACGGGTGGTCTTCCACATCTTGTTCTTCACCTCTCATGTTCACACCTTTCAGACATGACTTGATAACTGTAGGGAGCCTCCTTCACCATTCTCAAACCTCATCTGGGACAACTGCATGGGGTTGCCACCTTAACCAAGCAATGACACACATCTGCTCTTGTTCTGGCCTCCCAAAGGACCCCCCATGCCTCCACAGAGCTGGTGACAGGTGACAGGCGTGGGCATTGAGGTCTGGCAGATGAGGCACATCTCCTAGCCTTATCAATCCCTCACTGCTGGTTTCAGCCCCAGAGGGAGTTCCTGTGCCAGGGCACTTTTTGGGTGGCAGACCAGATGAAAAGAACCATGATCAAATGCAGCAATCCCCACCTCCCTTGCCTCGTACATGGCAGCTGGTGGATTCGTTGTGAAATGCCATCCGCTGTCCTGTTTATTCCGGATGAAAGTCTCCTGCCCAGGGACTCTTTCCCCAGGCAGAATACTTCATGTGTGTAAGTACTTCAGAAGGAGAGGCAAGCAGCACTGAAACTAAGCCCTGCTCTCTCATCATTGCTGAGGAGTCCAGCTAAAGCTGCTATAGCATCCCTGCTTTACTTTCCAGGAGAAAAAGAGATCCTTCCCATGGCAGGGAGACAGCTCTGCCAATGTTTCCTTCTCATACCTCGCACTGGCAGTAATTTCAGCTGTGGCAAGATTCATCAAAGTTAATCATCTGACCCTCATCTACATGAGATAATTTTTCAGTGAGCAGAATTTGCCAGTAGCCTCAGCTGGCATCACGCAGGCCAACATGAGCAAATCACATCCTGTTCCAGGTCTGGCTTTCCAAATCCCAAGCAGGGAAAGAGAGCGGCGGGCGTCAGATCCTGAGGAAGACCTAGATTCAATTCAGCGCTTGGTGTTCGGCCATACGGCTGCCTCAGGTAGCTCTTCAGCGAAAATCTGACAGTCCCAAAACTTCACGAACACTTCTGGCCCTGAGCGGCTGGCGTCTTGCAAAACCTTCTGATCTGACAAGTTTGCCAACATCCTGAATGGTGAACATCTCATGGGGTAGGCGGTTCTTGGGAGGCTTCCATGCATCTTCTGTCGTCTCTGAAAACCTGTCTGAAAAAAATCGGTCTCCTTCTGGCTTTGCATTCAGCCCAGCACCAAACCTATGGAGGCAGGTTCAGTTGGAAAGGTCCCATCTCTGCAGGGGTTTCGAGCCAACCTTCTGATTTGATGTGAACAGTATGTACGAATGCCACTGAATGACATGTTTCCATGATAAAGAGTGTGGTGATGAAATTCTTCTGTGTGCCAAGGATGGAAACAAAAAAGTCGGTGGGCAGCTGCAACACATCACAAAAGCTGGAGAACAAAACCCTTTCCGAGTCCCAGAGCAGTTCTTGAGGTACTTGGAAACATCAGATTCCTGCCCCCTGCGAGGGACCTACACTCCCCAGGTACATGTAAGTGTAGACAGGCACTGTCACTGTATTAGAGCTGAACAAATAGTCCACACAGAAGATGTTCATATAGAGAGATATTGTTTGAGTAACAAAGGCTGATAAATCATTCTCTGGAGTTTTTCCTCTTTGCTTGGCTTCTTCCCATTGATCCATTGGAAATCGATGGGACTTTGCGTGTGAAAATCCATAACCCAAAAGTCCATGCATTGATGACTTTGAGCAAGTCATGTTCTCAGGTAACACACCATTTGCTTTTGTCTTTCATTAGCATTGTTATTCTGTGGGGAGGAGGGTATAGAAGGCCCAGGGTGATTTTTGAAGTGGGGACAACAATCTGTGCCCTCACATCAAAGCAGCTCCCAGGCCCATCCTGGAGAAATGCGTACCACTCACATGTCGTCTGTCCCTGATGCTATCGGGAGCTGCAATAGCTCAATACCTCTCAGGCTCTTAGGAACTGAGAGCAGTTAGATAAACACATGGTATTGATGCAAACAATACCTTCATGGACAGCTGGAACATGGTGTGTACCTGGGGGTTCAAGAGTCTAGCAGAGACCTGAGGAGCTCGCCCTGTCTGCTCTGCCTCTGATCATCCCCACACGGCTCCCCATCTCTCAAAAAGGGATGACAGCACTCACTGTGGTCTCACCATGTAAGGATGCTTTTTCAGCCTGAAGGCCACTGTGGTGGGTTGAACCTGGGCAGCAGCTAAGCACCCAGACAACAGCTCGCTTGTTCCCTTCCCCCAGCAGGATGGGGGAGAGAATAGGAAGAGCAAAAATGAGAAAACTCGTGGGTCAAGGTAAAGACAGTTTAAGAAGTGAAATGAAGCTGTGTGCTAGCGAAGGGAAATAAGGAATCCATTCACTCCTTCCCATGGTCAGGCAGATGTCCAGCTGCTTCCTGGACAGCAGCACCTCGGTACACGTGGTGGTAACTTAGAGAGACAAACACCATAACCACAAACATCCCTGCTTCATCCTCCTTCCCCCGAGCTTTTATTGCTGACATCTTATGGTATGGATATCTTTGGTCAGCTGGGGTCAGCTGTCCAGGTTCTGTCCCCTCCCAATCTCTTTCCCACCCCGAGCCTGGGGCAGAATGGGAAACAGAGAAATCCTCAACACAATGAAACACTGATCAGAAATACCCAGAACACCGGTGTGCTATCAACGCTGTTTTAGTCACAAATCCAAAACACGGCACCATACGGGCTGCTGTGAGTAAAATTAACTTAATCCCAGCCATACCCAGTACACCCGCGAAGCTTTAGTGCACAAAGCAGCACCGTACCTGGGGCATCATTTTCTGTCTGCCATGGACAAAAGCTTTTCAGGGCTCTAACAATGCCACATGAAGAAATAGGTCCATCAAGACCATCTTCCCCTGCAAATCTTCTATTGATCCAAAGGGACAGACAGCCTGAGGCTGGAGGGAAGAGCTAGTGGCTAGAGTGTGCTTCAGTTTAGGAGACCAGGAGACCTCCATTTTGCTTTGATGTCCTGAAAAATGGTTGAGTCATTTACTTTCCCTGTGCCTCGTTTTTCCAGTGCCCAGAAGCTACAGTGCTTGTGTCCCAGGGGTTGGTGGTGATGCGGGGACATCAGGGAGGGTGATGGGCTCTGTAAAATCACTTGGTGCTGGCTCTATTGCATAGATATTGTGTCATTTCTCCTCTGGCCTTGTTTATCTTTGAGCTGACTCTTCCATAAGACATAACCTCCACCTGGATACAGACCGATTTGGTTTAAGAGTCACGGAAGTTTCCCTGCAGATCTGTGCCACAAGATGTGATGTGAACCTGCACAACATATGGTTCAGATCTCCTTATTTCATATAAAATGGGACTTATCTCCATAATCCTAAACTAAACAGAAAGAGATACAAGCAGAACCAGAAGGGAGCATCACTGCCACTCTCCTGCCAGTTTTCTGGGTCGGCATTGACTTACACACATCTCTGCACAACCATTCAGCAATCAGTCAGTCTCACCCACCAAAATTCAATTCCAAGCATCCAGATGGGGACTGAGTCAGGTTTTAACTGAACCACTTCCAGGTGGTGCACCAGGCAGCCCTAGGCAGACCTCGTCTTGCCCTACAGCTCCTGTGACTGCAGATCTGCACCAAGCAGGGTCCTTCTCAGCTTCAGGATCCTGAAAGCTGTGGAGTGATTCACCAGTGGCATTACTGACCTTGTGATGGCAGGAGCGGGTGACAAGTCCTCTCCCTGGGTCCGGCCAGCAGCCTGCATACACCTTTGGATCATGAACTTGCCCATAAGGGCTTCTCAGCGTGGGCGACGTGCATGTGCCCAGGCAGGCAAGAGGGACTTTGCTGTCCTGTACTCTCTGGCTAGCTGTAACTCTTTTTCAGCCTCAGCCTTTCTGAATTTGACCCATGCTTTCGTACTCTTCTTTTATCCATTAACCAGCTGCAGTTATTCAGGGGTTTTTTGGTTTTTGGGTTTTTTTTTTCTTTTCCTTCTTGAGTTTCAGATCAGTGAAGAGTTCAGGATTCAGCTGCTTTGGTTATTTGCTGTGTTGCCTTGCCTTACTTTGTACCTGTATCCTTAAGATCATTTCTGTAAGGAACTGTCAGCAGCCCTCGTCTCCGTCCCTCCTAACCCCCTGGGAGCTCACCTCCCGGCTCTCCGAGGCCGCAGGAGATGTGTCTCAAGGCCATTGTCTTTCTCTTGCCACTCTCCTGCCACTCTCCTGCCACTTCAGAGCTGTGAACTCTCACAGCTGCTCTCACCCAAGGTGCCTCCCACTTTCTGTTTGCAAGGATCCCACATCAAATGCATGCAGCCTAAAGCTAACAGATGTTTTCCCAGCCCATCAGCTCAGTAGGAAACTGAGATTCAGATTTTTTTTCCATCGCTTGTGCCACCAGTACTAAAGGTTCTCTGGGATAAAAGCTGGCTTCACTGAACACCTGCTCAGCCCTTTGCCCTGTAGTCCTTCTATAAAGGTCTAGTCATGCCATTTTCCTGCAGATGCTGTCTTAGGATGTGAAGTTGAAAATAAGTAACCTCAACAATCCTAGATATCACATATTTGTCTACTAACAGGTCTCTCTAGTGTTTCTCCAGGTCTCATGGAGACATTTCCAACTGAAACTGAATGCTACCTGACCATGCTTCCCCAGAGTTTACTAAAGACCTAACGTTCCTCTTTACACCTTAGCTTAGATGGCTGGAAAGAAGAGTCACACTCATGAAGAACCACTGCTATTTTCCCAGAGAGGAGCCGTGACTTCTGTGGTGAGACCAATCCATGGCGACTATCTCTGGCCATATAAGAAAATGTAAAGCACAGCAGAGAGTCTTTCCTAAATGTGTGGCTGTACAAGGGAAGGACCAGGCTTTGTGCAGTTACAGGGCAGAAAGACCCTCTTCATCCTCTACAACAGTGTTGGATCTACTGTGGAGGAGAACTTCCCCTCATGGTCTATGTGCATCAGTTAGCCAGTCAGGGCCAGTCCTTCCTAGGGTGTCCCAGCCCACATCCTCACTGCCTCGCTTCCCAACCCTGCTGCCGTTCCTCCATATTCAAGAGGGAAGCAACAGGGAAAGGACGGGCGTAAAAGGGAAAAGTGATGGTCACTTTTCTGTACTCATAAGTGCATGGCTGCTCCATGGCCTTTACCAGGGGCTGCATGTGTGGTAAGGGTAGGTTGCTCTTTTTGATGATTCACCAGAAAATGCATCCTCCTAGCTCCCTCTCCTGTAGCCAGCCCAGCTCTGTAGGGCTGTGAGTCATGCAAAGCACCAAGATTTTATTCCTGTCACTACCACATCAGTTCAGACTGATGCACAAGGGAGTTGGTGGGTTGAGTAAGAAGGTGCCATTTTTATGCGGTTGCTCTCCAGGCAGAGGCCACACTTTTCTCACAGTATTTTTAACAGCATCTCAGCAAATAAAACTCTGAGCACAGAGGGTCAGGACACATTACGTATCGGCGAGGGGGATGTACACTAGAAATAAAACAGTCACCATATTCTCTCATCTCCTGCTATCCCCTACAGAAACCTGGACCTCAACGCTGACATGTCTTGCTGCAGAGGTCTCCAGAAAGGCACGCAAGTCATCGGGGAGCAGGAGGACTCCTCAAACTGTCATCAAGGAGACGGGACACCACAAAGGGACTGTTGGATGGAAGGTGAATTCGGAAAGCTGTGCAGAGCCACTGGCCTTTGATGACACAACCAGGGTTCCCAGGGGAGCTGGGAGAAGTAAATATTCACCATCTGCTCATCCAAAACTGCCCATTCTCCAGCAGGCAACATCACGGTCAAAGAAGGATCACACCTTGCTCTTTCCCAACAGCTGGGGAGTCTTGCTGTCCTGCCCTGACCAAGTGAATCACTCCCCTGACTGCAGAAACCTAAAAGTTTCTTGCCTAAGTAAAGGATTCATTTGACCACCTTGGTAAGGAAGGGAGACATCTCATCTCAGAGACCAGTTTATCCCAGGAAGAAGAAAACACCAGCAGCTGTTTCTCTGGCTGTAAAGGGAGCTGAGGCATCAGGTTGTGATTTAGGTAAGGAGCTACTGAGCATGAGAAGCTAGCTGCCATAATCCATGGCTTTGTGGTGTGGGGGACGGGCTGCTCCCCCTTTGCCTCCGCGAGCAGCTCCATGCTGTTTCTGTCCCTGACCTGGCTGTTTGGGCATACTTCACTCAAGAGGGCAGGGGCAAAAAGGATCTGTTTAGCAAATCCAGTACTTAAGGCTTCTTGAAGGGTTTCTGCCCTTGACCTCCAGAAACACTCCAATGCCCTTTCCAGGTCAGGCCTGGTCTGACTGAGGAACCAGGCCATTTTTGGGGCCTGGTGTGGAGAGATTCCCACACACAGAGGACATGTCTAAATCAGGGTAAATCAGTTGGTCTGTAATTTGTGTCTATAATTTCTACATTTGGTGTTTTGCACAAATGAGGTTTCTACAGGACCTGAAATCAAAGAATGGACCAAGGCAAGGAGACAACACAGAGAAAGGATACATCTCAGCTTTGTTACTGAACAAAAGGGAAAGCAATGGCTTCTCCACCCACATCCATCACAGACACAAAGAAATGTTGATGGGAAGGGACCTCTGAAGATTTCTGGTCCAATCTGCTCAGAGCTGGTCCATGGCCAATGCTACGCCGGGTCAGCTGTGGTTTGTTCTAACTGCTTCTGGAAAGCACCACTTCTCTGGTGACCTGTCCTAGGGAAGAAACACCCATATGGAGAAGACATTTTCCAACCAGAATGTCTCAAGCACAATTTGTGGCCATTGTCCTTTGTTTTACTTGTCACTGACTGACTACCTTCTCACCTCCACAGGCCTATACCACA
This sequence comes from Aramus guarauna, assembly GCA_013400195.1. NCBI lineage: Eukaryota > Metazoa > Chordata > Aves > Gruiformes > Aramidae > Aramus > Aramus guarauna. The sequence goes on from VXBL01006853.1 coordinate 162,586, forward strand.
CAGTGCTGGAAAGGAAGATGTTGGCAAAGGTCTCAGTCTGCATGTGTTCCTGCAGGGTGTACAGGTTTTAATAAGGTCTTACTATGGGCCTTGGGAAATTATCAGAAAAAGCCTGCACTGATGGCCTCACCAACAGGCAGTCAGGAGTCATGCCCTGACTGCAGATATAAGATACGCTCAAACATGGAATGGGACAGGATCCAACAGGCAGTGTGAAGCAGATTGTTGCTGGCAGGACCTGACAGTATGGCAGGGCCACTTGAGTCCTGTCCAGTTTGCCTGTATCTGGGAGGAAATTGTCAAAATCAAGGGCAGATGCAAAGCAAGATCTCCAAGTTACCTGCAGCTGGAAGAGTTTTGATGCTGCTGGGGCCAAGGACAGGAGGTTCTGCAAATGGCCCTGCCCAAACATTTCAAGAAATCCTTCACTCAGAACACTGAGGAGAGAAGAGTGAGGTGCAGGAGAGGGACTTACTCTCTGGGGCTGGGCGTGCATATGCAGACAGAAGAAGTGGCTCCAGACATGTCCCATTTGCTTATAGCATCACACATCAAAATTCCCCCCTCCTGCTGGGCCTCCTTGCCCATGGCAAAAGCTGGCAAGAAGCTTCTTTGTGCTGGATAATTGAAGCCATGTGCTAGAAGTCATTATTTGGAGCTGGAGAGACTGAGAAAATGCACATGCTTTCTTACCTATGGGGAGGCACAAGATCATCTCTGTCCAGGGGTGCTGGAATGAACTGGGGTCTCTCTCAGTGATGTTCACAAGGAGATCAGCAGCTTCTTCAAATCAGCTTCCCTGAGTTGGAAAATGGTTTGAATGGTTGCCCGTGAACACACTACAGTTGCAAAGGTCCCCTAGAAAGTGTGCAAAAGACCTGATTTTCATTTGCTAACACATTGTCTATTTTTACTGAAACCCTCTTCAAAACTGTTCAAAATTTGTCATCAACCAAAAACATTCTGTTTAAATATGGTTTCTGAAAAAGGTGGATACTCATAATTCTGCAGAAAGTGGCAAATGCCAAATTGAATTCATGCCAGCTTCCACTTATTTATTAAAAAGTGTCAATCTTTCCATTTAAATAAGTTTCTATCAAATGTTTTGACCAGCTCCCCTAACTGTGACTTTAGTTGTGATCTATTTATCCCACTGGTGTCCATCAAATGAACAGAGGTGAGGACACAGAGCAGAGACTTGCTTGCAAATGAAATCAAGGACAGACAAGGAATTCCCTACCCCATGATAAAAACCCACCCACTGCGGAGGGAGGCTCATTGCTCAGACTTTAAACGCTACAGCTTGTGCTTAATTTGGATACCACGGTTCTCCTGCTATGATGAGAAAGTGCCAATCTTACTCCAGGCAAAGGAAAATTGGGGCTTAGCGGAGTTGCCAGGCCCCGTCTTGCCACAGGAGCCATGCCACGGACTAGAGCAGCCATGGTCGCAGCAGTGGACATGGGCTCAGGCTGAGATCCCAGCTCAGACACGTAATGGTGAGTTAGATACAGGTGGGAGGGGGCATTTCTTTACAAGCTGGGGAATCAGTCTGGCTTTATTTCACCTTAAGACAGGAAGTTATTTCCCTAGAGCACAGGCCAGTGTGATTAAGCCACGAGGTCTCAGCAGTGGTGGATGAGCTAACAAGAGGCAATGGCTATGGGTGGAATCTTCAGATTGGGCATCAGAAAAAATTCCTTCCCTGGGTGGAGGGTGCAGCCCTGGGTCAGGTCACAGAGATGTGGGATATCCAAGGCCTGGCCAAACAAAGCCACATCTGACTGACAAGGGTCCTGTTCCAAGCAGAAGGCTGGACTGGAGATCTCCCAAGAGACCAGCTCTCTTGCAGGTTTTATTTCATGTCTCAGTCTGGCAGACTGTGCCATTGTCTGTTTCACTGAGCTCAGGTGTAGCATCCTCTGCTAAGGGCTCCTGTGAGCAGGCAGGCCTTGGAAAAACACTGAACCGTTTATGTGCAACGTTTTTTGGGGAGAAGGTGAACACCTACAGGCAAAGGCAGGTTAAATGCTGGAAGTATTTCTTAAGCCTACAGCCTTTGTCCTCATAAAGCTTTGGAGAAATACCTTGCTTCCCAGGTCAGCTGAGGTTACCACAGCTGGATGGGCTGTCGGACAGCAGCCCAGATCCACCCAGGTCGATGAGCCTTCTTGACCTCAGGCCATCTCAGGGCCAAGGAGTGGAGGTGGACCCCTCTCAGACCTCAGCCCCCACCCAGGCTCCCAGGCTGGCTGGTTTGATTGTGCTCTGCCTTCAAACAAGGACAAATGAGGTGGAATTCAGAGAAGAGCAACAGGAATGATTATGGGGGTGGAGGTAATGGCTGAGGAGGAAAGATTTTGAAATTTGAAGATGGATAGCCAGACTACAAGCCTACATACAGAGACATTATCATCAGTCATTAAGCAACACAACACTTCAGAGCCAGGGCAGGCTCATGATTCAAGACAGCCCCGTCTCCAAAGTGCTGTAGCCCAGAGGAGCAGCACAAGGCCAGGCAGAAGGAGCCCATTCACGCGTGTGAGCATGAACATTTATTTTTTTTCTGGAAATTCTGCTTGGCACTAGGCAGTACCACAGGGGCACCGGGGAAAGGAAACCTCAGGCTTAGCATCAGGGAGACCGTCTAGAAGCTGGAATTGACTTGGCACAGCAATGATCAGCCAGAGAAAGAGTCAGAGCCCTGTTGTTGAGGACATTGAAGTTAGACCGGACAAAGCATCCGCCAGTAGACAATGGTGAGTAATCCGCCACCGACCGGCAGACGGACAGAGTGATCGGAGGAAGGCTTTCCCAGTGCAGATTTGCAGGAGAGGGGCCAGATTTGCCTCTGGTGTAATCCTCAGCTCCCCAGCCTCTCTGCGAGAGGTGGTGTGCCAAGTCCTCCTCACACCTTCACCCGAGAAGGGCTGGGCTTGGTTCGCAATGTGTTCGCACAAAGTTTGCAAACCGCAAATGTCATGCGGCGAGACAGGGAGGGAGCAAGCGAGAGGAGAAAGGAGAGCAATTAATATGCAGCTGGTGCACAGGCTTGAGTGAAAGGAGCTGACGATGACCACCCGGAGCTGACGCTTAGAAACGTACAATAAAAGCTGAACGGATGGCTGAATGCAAGACCTAGCAAATCAAAACAGATGCAATAAGCTGAGGCCAGTGGAACCAGCAGCCAACAATGACAGCAGAGCCCACGGGCTGGGGGGCACGTGGTTGGCACAGAAAAAGGAGGAGGCCAGAAAGAAGCGCAGATGAGCACTACCAAGGGAATCAAAAGCCTGCTGTTTCAAAAGCCAGAACAAACGGCAAGTGTGCTCCTGCCACACATGACATCAACAGTGGGAGCTGCGTGGTCCTCCATGTCCCTCCAGGAGCCACCCAGAGACAGGCTGCTCCCAGGTTCAGCCCAGGGTCCTCCATCATCCCTGCTGCCTTCCTCCAGGGAGGGTTGTCCTCAGCCGCACACCACTGGAGGAAGTTCAGGGGGCTGCTCTTCGAAAGGGATCCTGCCGTGAAAACTCCTATGTCTCCCAACACCTAAGCCATTCCCGTCATGAGAGAGGGAGATCATCCACCCCTTGCCCAGTGTACTTTGTGGTTTTGGTCACCTGGGGCAAGGGCTGCAGCTGCACAGCCCTATCTCAAACACCAGCTTGTGGCTTCCAGGTTGGCTCTGCTGTGTGGTGGGACATATGAAGAGTTAGGCAAGGAAGAAAAGGTCCACATGCTGAGGCCTCCTGTGCCTCGATCTATTGGGGTGTCACACTGTGGGTTAGCACAGCAACTGATGCCATGAGCCAGGGGCAACGTGACAATACATCTGCTGAGAGGAGAGCTGATTTTGTAGCCAATGGTGCAGACACCCAGCCCAGGAGCTGTGGTATTGGTGACATCCATGAATCTGTGTAGGATATACATGCACATTAGAAACAGATAGCAAGTGCTCATGATTCATATAAAATATCCGGGGTAGCAGATTTATGTACCTGGTAAGGAATGTCTGTGGTTGTTTAAAGCCAAAGCAAATCTGCAGGGGGTGTAAACCAGCATGGGACTTTCGCAGAGTTGTGCTGGTTTGCAAAAGAGCATCTGGCCCCAACTTCATCCTTGCAGGGGTGCAAAGGCCCCAAGTGGTTGGCTTCCTTGCAGCATGCAAAGGACAGCAAGGCAAAGACTGGGCATATGTGCAGTTACACAATCTCCAGGACTAGTAAACCTGCCTTGAACGTCTCAGAACATTTAAAGAAAGAAAAAAAAAAACAACCCACCTGTAAACTCCCTTTTGACTCCTGGCATCTCATCTGTTTGTTTGTGGCCTCCCTTGTGAAAGACCATAAAAGAAATTTTTGCCATGGGTAGGGTGGTTTTTTGAGATCCTTCTTGCTGCTCCCAATGCACAGCCCAATTTAGAGGAGTGTTGCTTCATCTCCCCAGTTCCTCACAGTTAACCTGTAGAGCAAGACAGACTCTGCAGTGCTGTAACAACCCATTAGACAGTCAGTCAATCACATCAGTGATCACTATAATGGTACATACACCAGCGGATGCTTCCCCACCAGAGCTGGGCACAGGACTACACCAGCAGGGCCCCCCCCCCAGCATCTACCAAGGGACCAAAGGATATTAAAGGGGTAGAAAAAAAATACTCAATCTGATCTCTCCTCCAGCTGCCTCTTCTTCCTGCTTGAGGATGCTGGGCCCATGTCAGACAGTGTCCCTTCCAACTTGGTCTCAAAACTCACCTCTCATCATCTCACCAGTACCCTTTCCATACAAAGCCAAAATCAGACTGCAGGATGTGCTGAAGGCAGGAGTCTCTGTCCCTGCCATAGGCTTTCTTAAGCCCCATGATGACAGATGCTGTCGTGGAGATCGCAGGGACTCTGGTCCTTGCTTTGGTATGACACTGTCCTGCTTCTCTTTTCTCCTCCATTTTGTGTTGTCCTGTCCTTAAAGTGTGATGGATGCAGGGACCAACTCCAGAGTTACCTCTTGGTTCCAGAGAATATGCACCATGTGGCCAATCCCCCAAAATATAGACGCAGACAGCTTTAGAAAACCGCATCAGTAGATGGTTTTACTTCTTCTCTGGCCTGAAGCCCTCTGAAGTGGTGTCTCCCACAGGCTTAAGCTCTTTCCAGCAAGTCTCAAACTAACTAAATTATGAATATATGAAAGCAAGACTCTCACATACCACCCAAGGCTCCCAAATATCCAGAGCCTTGCATTAAAATCAGCCAAACCAGTAAACTCTTGATGCCTCAAACAGAAGGCTTTTCTGGAAGGGAAACCTGGGTCCTTTTCATGTTACCAGACACTATGCAGGGGCAACTGGACAAGACCCTCTGGACTCTGCCACTCAAAATGATTTGTTTCTTCTGGCCTTAAAACCCATTTATCAAAAATACACCAACTCTGTACTGTGCCAGCAAAGCCTCTGTTATAGATTTGGCAACAATATGATCAAATCTACGGTAGCCATTGACACCACTGTGATGGATCTGCTAGAAAAAACTTGGGTAAAGAACGGGTACGTATATAACAGGGAATATGGTACATATATAAATATTTGCAGACTTCAGTAAGTGATAAATCAGTTGAGAACCCCTTAGTGTTTAGAGACAACCAAGCTATGTTCTAGTCAATCAATCTGTTGCTGAAAATATTATTAATGCCTGGCACATAGATTTATGATGAAGGCTAGATGGATGCAAAAGAAACGTTTGTTAGTGGGAATTTTTGATGACTGTGCTGAAATACCATGCATTTGTGAAAAAAAAGTTAAATATAATCATCACAGTTATTTATCAGGGAATAGTCGTCTTCATCTCTTTGTTGTCCACATTAACATGCAGGACACCTGGTCTCTCCTGCCTCTCCTTTTGCCTTGTACGCATGCAAGTTAAAAATAGGTAACAATACACCCAGCATTGTGGCAGGAGGTATGCCACCATCACATCATTCCCAACACAATTAGAGATGTAGGGCCTTGGTCTGTCTTCAGAACCTAAAGGCATAAAGTCACCATTGTCATCTCGGTGAGATCATCTGCATGTCTCCATGTGGTCCCATTCTGTAGCCTTTGTGAAGCACAGTGGACATGAACCTCAAAAGAAATACAATGGAGCATCTACAGATAGTCATATGAAGAGCAGCTTGTACCAGCATGAGCATTTCTGACACTGCTCCTAAGTTTGTGGACTGATGCTCTTCTACTATTCTCTTCGCAGTGATGCAAGTCCCAACCTCTCCTCATCCCAGTCCTGCTAGTCCCATTTCCACATTGCCACCACCAGCTGCCACCTGCCTGAGTGGCAGTCACACTGTGGTGTGGTTGTTGTGAGTGACACATCTGTGCTTGCCAGCAGCCAACTGGGAGGTGTCCACACTGTGGAAGCGTCAAGCCATAACATTGAGGGATCTTTGCCAGAAATGCACAGGAGATTGCAGATCCTGTGGGACACTGGCTCCAGCCTGCCCAACACCCCCATGGACATGTCTAAATACAAGCATGGATGAAGCAAACACAAGATATGTCACTGTCTTCACAGCAGGAAGAGCTCATGACAGTTGCAAAAGGAGGGCATCTCGACCCTTCCTCCACCACGCTGAGGCGTCCAGCTCTAGGACCACTGCTCCAGCCTTGAGCTGAGCTCTGCCCCTCCAGTTCCAGGCCCCACGTCGCCTGGGCCAGCGCTCTCCCTGCTCAGCTTCCTCGCTTCCCTTTACTGCTGTTTTTGTTTTCTTTCCACAGCTCGTTTTCTCGGTCATCCATGTCTCTGTGCATAATATATCACGCCTATGTGTCCGGAGGAAAGAAAGATCCCCTCCAACCCAGCAGCCCTGTAACGGATGGACCTTCCCGATTCGCAGCTAGCTGACAGCTTGTGAGAACAACAGCTTGAATTACTGAAAGAACTTTTCCCACTGAGTTAATCTGCAATGGATGTAGGTGACCTTCTAAAGGCATCTATTAATCAAAAAACCAGTGCCCATTCACCGTGCTAGGCTGAGCCCTTTGGGGGAGGGGGGTACTAATTTCCCTCTGAGATAAATCATAATTTGACAATAATCATCTGCCCTAATCACTCCGATTCTTCCCGTTAATTATTTGTACACACAGCTCTTCCTGCCTGAGAAACACAAAGGATGACATTAAACGTGGCGTTTGCACTGTCGATGGGGAAACACTGAAGGCACCAGCCACAGCCTTAAATCACTCCGTGTGCTGCAGAGCACCCGACGGAGCAGAGCGGCCAGGGCTTCGCCCAGCTCTGGTGCACCCTCACCCAGGGTGCAGGGACCAGCCTTTCCCACAGAGGAGCCACCGCTTCCAGCCATGGGGACAGCAGCGGTCCCCCAGCGCAGTCCTGAGACCAGAGCATCAAGGAGAGGGCTGCTGGAGAGGACACAGCAGAGAGCGGAAGGGCTCTGAAGCTGTGCCAGCAGCCCAACGCTGCCCACACAACACCCGTCCCTTGCACCGTTCCCACTTGGAGGGCTGTAATAACAGTGAGGCTGCAGAGAGCATGGGGTTAATCTCACATCAGTGCCCCTCGGATGCTGGGAGGAAGGGCTGTGAGCTGGGAAGCCAGCAGACCGTGGGAGGGAGGAAGGAGGGAGGAAGGAAGGGAGGGAGGTGTGGTTTGGGTGGCCTTGGGCTGTGCATTTGCCTGGGGCTAGTGAAGGGTCCCTGCCTGGGGTGACACCCTTGCCCAGCGTGAGCAGGCTGTGAAGGGCAGCTCCGGCAGGCACCGGCAGCCCCCTGCCCTGGGAAGCTCTCAGGAGGTGCTGGAGTGAGGACGATGCCTGGCCGTACTCTGAGGACCCAGCACAGGCAAGAGCTCCACTTCTCGGCATCTCCTTTCATGCTGGCCATGGAGCTGTGGAGGTGTGGAGCCGGGTCCCATTACTGCCTCCAGCAGCTGGTCCCTTTGCTCAGCCACCTCGGAGCCATCGTGGCCCCCGAGGCTTCTCCGATGCTCCACTCCCTGTCAGAGGCAATGATGCTGTGTCCTTGGATGCCTGTAAAAGCAGAGGGGGCTTTGATGAGCTTTTTATCAAAATCTGCATCTAAAGGGGTCAGAATATAAATCGCAGTAGTGTGAGAACTTGCCCATCGCCATGGCTGAAGTGAGGGCAGGCAGCTGGCTTCCCCCATGACTGCAAGGGTACAGTGGTCCTCTGGGTGCGACTGGCTGAAAACTGCTCAGCAAAACTGTTTTTCAGTAGATTCGTGGGATGAGGCAAACAGTGCATGCTGTCCCTGGGAAAATAGGACTCCTCCTTTATCTCCTTGGGAAGAAATTCTCTAAAACTGGAAACAGCCAGGAAATGCTGCGCAGCACCTCATGGGAAGTGAGATTTCTCACTGCACCCGTCTCCTTTCCCACTGGCCTGCGCCCACAGCATCTCCCGCAGTTCGGGCAGCCAGGCACAGGCTGGGTGCTCCGGCCCCTCGCCACCAGCCCCCCATGTGAGATGCAGCCTGGAGATACACATCCCAGCGCGGGTTGCCAGGATGGGCTCCAGAGCGCAGCAGTGTTACTGCAGAGACACACTATCCACGTTTCATCCTCTGCTTAGTACGGTTTGAGGGCAGGAATTTTTAGGATTTAAACAGCTGCCCTCCTAAAACCCAAGCAAAATCAGAGACAGCCCCCACAAGCTTCCCCAGTGCTACTGGGCTGACTTCTAGTAATTCCCCTAGCCCAGGTCAGTATAACGTCTTGCAAGCTATACCATGGACCTACAGCACCATACGCTGGCCTAGTTTAGCATCTACACAGCAGTACAGCCTGCCTCACTCCGTCCCTGGTCCCTACAAAGCAGTGCAGAGCAGAGCTGGCTGCCTGGTCTGGGCCTGGGGAGGGCTGTAAATGGCTGGCAATGCTCCCCACTCCCTGCAGTGGGACCCAGTGGGGGCACCTCCAAGAAGGGAGCATGGCAGCGCTGGACCAGCATCACTTGTCTGTGCTGTCCACAGCAGAGCAGCTCCCCGGGATGCCCGTCCAGCTGGTGCGAGCAAGGTGCCTGAGCAGAGGGAGGCTGGAGCTCAGCCTGCGCTGCGGGTCTGGGCACTCGTGTCCTCCCCAACCTGCTCCAGCCCCGTCCTCCCCTGATCTGCGCTTTGCCCGCTGCACAGTGCTGCAGAAAGCCCGGCTGTGGGAAAGCTCCTCTGCAATGTCAGTGGCCCTGGGGGCAGTGGAGCCCTCCCTCGGGACCCCACAATGGCCCCAGGGCCCCCGTGGGCACCAGCAGCTGCCCCGTCGTGGGTCCAGCTGGGTCCAGCTTTGGATTCTGCCCCACCAGCCGTGTTCAGACCTGCCAGACTCGGCGCAGCCCAGCTGGTGATCCTCCCTCAGCTGGGAGGGACGAAGTGACCCTGAGCCACTCTGAAAGTAACCACATTAACATCGAGCTGGGGAGGAGACGGCTGTTTCCCGAAAGTCTAATCCATGGGACTCCCTGCCATGAGAGACCAGTGGTGTGAGAGCCAAGGATACAGAAAAAAAAGACTGAATACAACTGACGAGAACTAACTGCATCACTGAGAAAACCAGGCAAAACGCTACTACGTGCCTGGTACCTTTGTCTCGGGTTTCTCGCCGTACAGTGCCCTGTGCGCTGTCTAGCATTGACCAGGGAAACACCACAAGCGTAGGGTGCAGCGTGGCATCACTGAGCGCAGGCTTCTTCTAAGAGGTGCTGTGTGCTACCGTGGTGTTTCCTGCCGTAGGGGACAGCTCAAAGCTACGTGTTCCTCCAGAACAACTCTGGCAGCAGACCTCGAGAGTTCGGGGCACCGTGCGTTACTCTTGGCCTGTGTCTGAGAGAGTTCTGCCACAGGCAGGTCCTATGAGATGGTCAGGCAGCTCTGATGTGCATTCCCCTGTACGGTAGCACGGCCCAAACCAGAAACTGCTGGGAGAAACCCCTCCTCATGCTATGCTATGTGTCAGCTCAGGTCCCGCCTGTCCCCAGGATCTATAGGGGCAGAGCTGGAGTTAGCAATGACCCATTCAGACTTTGCACATGTATCATCAGTTCAGCACATGCTCCAGCTGCCCTTGCTTTGCAAAGAAACATGTCCTCCTGTTTTGGCTGAGTCTCTCCTCCACGTGGGATGTGCCCATGAGCGTGAATGTACTTAATATGCAGCAGCAGAGAGCTGACCTGCAGTCCCACCGCCCCTGCTCTGCCCCTGTGCCTGGGGATCAGGTTGCCCACAAAGTGGGGGGGCCCCAGGGGAGTGCCCGGGAGAAATGGAGACACCATTTTTCCCCAAAGTCTAAGGACTGAAGAAACCAAAGAAAATGCAAGAAGTCAGCAAACGCAATGCAGCGATTAGCACAGACGGGTGTGGAGGAGAGACCAAGACAATGAAATTTATGGAGTCCAGGAGAGGGAATGCTCTAGGGGCAGTGATCACGCACTATAAATACCTTCAAGGTAATGACATAAATGAAGGCAGTGAATTATTCACCATCTCAGACGATGGGAGGGCAAGAGGCAGTGACCTGGATCTGAGGAAGGGAAGTCTGGGAGGGAGGAAGCCCAGGCGGCAGGAACAGCCTGGTGTGGGATGTTCTCCCTGGGGCAGCCCTGCTTTCCGCGCAGAGTCCGTCTCTAATGCACCCTTGGCCGGGCCCATGTCAATACTGGTGCTGGAGGGGCTCACACCAGCTTGTGGCGTGCCTGGGAGCTCCCAGCTGGCGTGTCCCTCCTGGCATGGAGAGAGTAGGCAAAGTTTCCTGCACGGGATAGCTCTGGCCCACACACTGAGCCTGCAGCTTTCCCAGGGCTGCAGCTGCACAGGCAAACAACTGCCCCTGCCTGCGGGACCAAACCGTGGCTGCCTGGCCCCACACCGGTGGGAATGGATGGAGACCAGCTTGGCATTTGTGACAGGCACCAAGCTGGGCAAGGCAGCAGGAGGGAGCTAGAAGCTATAGCTTTGACTTGGAAAGAAGCACCAGGGTCTGGAAATGTAGCCTCCAGCAAGATCACAGCATCACAGACTGGTTGAGGCTGGCAGGGACCAGCTCATCTGGTCCAGCCCCCCTGATCAACCAAAGCCACCTACAGCCAGTTGCCCAGGTCCATGTCCAGATGGCTTTTGAGTATCTCCAAGGATGGAGACTCCACAACCTCCATGGGCAACCTGTGCAAGTGCTCAGACACCCTCACAGTGAAAAAGAGTTTCCTGATGTTCAGAGGGAATCTCCTGTGGTTCGGTTTCTGCCCATGGCCCCTTGTCTTGCCACTGGGCACCACTGAAAAGAGCCTGGCTCTTGTCCTCCTTGCACCCTCCCTTCATGTATTTATATACATTGGTAAGATCCCCCTTGAGCCTAAAAGATGAAGATTTCCTGTGCACAGACAAGAAACCTCCTGCATGCTGCTGGGGTTATTTATCTGTCCACAGACATGCATGTCTCTGCTAAAGAGAAATGACCACATTGAGATTATGCATGTGAGGAGGCCTGGGAAAGCACTGTGCCTCTGCTGATGCTCTTGGCATGGGGTGGAGTCCAGTCCTACTCCTGCTCCCCGTTGCCTCACAGCAACGCCAGTGGGGAGCTGCAAACAGATTTCCCAATGCCTGCTCTTTGTTCTCGCTGCTGCTGGATCACAGCCTCATACCACAAGGAAAATGGAGGAGAGGTGGGAATAGTTCTGCTGTTCCTTTTGTCGTGGTGACCCAGGGAGGCAGGGATGCCTCTTGCATGCTCTGGCAGCCTGGCACCCTGCTGCACCCATCCTGTGCCTCATCACTCCTAGGCTGCCAGGAGAGAAGGGTGGCAGAGAAGCACTGTCTGCCCCCCGACTCAATCTTCCACTTCTCCCTGCCTTGCAAGAGTCAAGCGTTCCTGTGTGCAGGAAAACACGTACACCCTGGCTTGCACAGACCGAAGTTATTCACCCAGGGCAGACAAATGGGACATAAATACCCCTGCGGCTCCTGGATATCTCTCTAGATCAAGCTTTCATGTCTGTGAGCACCATCCAACACCTAGGAACATCCGAGGAACTCAGACTTCTCTTGCTGGCTGGGCATTAAACTGCAGCATAGCCCTGATCAGGGAAGATATCAGCCTGATGCCAAGTGGAAAGTCAAATGTCATAGCAGGCACCACCTGGGCACCTCTGATCCAACAGACCAGTTGGCATGATCAGGTACGGAGGGCACCCATTGCATTTGCTAGGAGACCCACTTTGATCTCTGGAGTCTTTCCCATCTCTCTGCAGATGGGTTTGTCCTTATCTGCAACTCCCTTGGGGGACTCTTCAAGTGCCTAATCATGGCCAGTAGGCCTGGAAGGTAGCTATGGGTCCCCCAGAACTGCTTATGGTGTCAGGGTGACACTGGGGTAGTCATCATCAGCCACCCGCCAGCCCCACTCCCAGAAGAGGCAGATGATGGAAGGCAAGAAAACTGGGAGACAAGTGGGTCAGCTTGGGTGGTTCTTGCAACCTGTGCAGGAAACATTGAGGAAACAGTGCTCTGATCTCCTGCCACATCACAAGCCAGGATCCTGGATGTGCTGTCTGAGCCATGCCAGTCCGGAGAGACAGACAGGGAGACGTCTCTTGTGTTGCTTGTCCATCACAACCATGTGCAGGAAGAGGCACGGGCTGGAATGGGTTTCGGAGCAGAGAGTCTAGAGAAGGTTTGCGGGCTCTGCAACCCACAGAAACCACAGGGCCTCCTGTTCCCTCTTAGCATGGACAGGTGTGGCTACCTGTGGTGGCAGGCGGGGTGGTCAGCCTGAGTCTTGTGGGAGAATAAGGAAAGCAAAATCCATGTGCGAAGAACATTATGGCTTTAGCAGCCCCGGGCCAGCTGCCTGGCCTACATCTCCCATAAAGAAGGACTGTTAAATTCACAGTTTCTGGACACTGCAGTGGCACGGAGCTGCATAACAACAGCAGGAAAACAATGATCCCTTAGACCCTGGTTGGTTCGGTCCTGCACTGGCAGAGATGCAGTGTCTGTCCCAAGCACTGATGCTGTATGCAGAGGACAAGGACATGGGTCTGGTCCAGCGTGGGGCATGCAACTTTACAAGCCAGAGGAGGAGGAAAAGCAAAGGAAACTGCCTCCTAAATGCGAAATAATTGGAGGCTGGCTCCAGACCCTCAAGACAAAGCTGTAAATCTGCCTAGCCCTGCTGCGAAAGCATGAGACACCCTGAACAGCCACACGGCGTCACAGTGTCCTTGATCTCTGTTTTCTCTTCCATCCCTTCCTTTCATCCCCGCCACCCCCGGAGGCACGTTCAGTCTCCTGGTGACTACGGTTCCTCAGCCTGCTCAGACGCTGCGCTCTCCCGTCCTGCTGTGTTTTATAGCAGGCTGGGTCAGGTTGCAGTTGCTAATAGCAGTCGCCGAGCTCTGCACGGAGGGAGGGGAGTCCCAGCTGAAGGACAAGGTTTCCCGCAGGACGTGCTGCACCTCTTTCGGCGGCATTGGCGTCAGGCCCTCGCTCCCCTCTGTCCTGTTTTGGGAGGCACCGCGAGGCCTGACCTGTGCAGGGAATGCAAACTGGTGGGTGTTTTCCCCGGGGCTCGTGTGAGGTCGTGCGGCTGACGGTGCTCCGGCACGTCCCATCACGTGGTGGGGAGCGGGTCTGAGGCGATGCGTGACCCACGGCTGCGGTGGCCATGAAGCGCTGCCCCCGGGCTGGCTGTGGGTCACAGGACCCTTCGCCGTAGATCCTGACCCTTCTGTGTTTGCTGGGCTTCAATTTTCCTGGCAAGCTGAGATGAAAAGAAGAATTCTCCAGCCGCCCTGGGAAGGGGGAGCCACGTCGACGCCTCTTCCTAACGCCGGGCTGACACCGAGATGTCCCCCGGGAGACATGACCTCGCACAGCTCCCCGGCCGGCTTAAAAGCGACTCTGTTTTGAAGCCACAGACTCCCCCTCCCCCGCAACAACAAGCGAGGAGACAGTCTCCAAGGCCGCCCAAACCACATCCAGGCAAGGGCATTGCCTGCTTGTCCCTGTTTGACCATGTCCTGGACATCGTCTGGAAGGCAGGGAACAAAGCAGAGACGGCATAAAGCCATTGCCTTGCTCTCCCCCGATTTAGCTCCGCGGAGTGTAGGCAGAATCAGCACGTAAGCCACAAAAAGTCTGTGCCACATTTGTCTCCTTTGTGTCTCTGGGCTTGCAGCACAAGGAGCAGGGGGAAGAGAAATATGTTCAGGCTGTAACTAATGCCAGAGCCTAAGAAATGGATCAATTCACCCCCGAACAATTTGCAATGCAAAGGGAGCAGCTCTCCTCCAGGTTTACTCCTCCCCACGCGCAGACACACGCACGGCCCCTCTTTCCCACATCCCTGCCGTGGGACAAAAGCAGCCCACAGCCCGGGGCGTGCAGGATGCTGCACCCCGCGGCTCCCACCCGCTCCTCGCCGCCGATTGCCTGCTTGCAGATTTGAATCCCTGGCACAGGCACCCCGGTGCCCGTCCATCCTTTGGCACCAGGGAGTCAGGAGCAGTGACGGCTGGATGCCAGGGTGGGGGTAACCCCAGCACAGTGGCAGTACTGCCCGTACACAGCTCAGCTCTCCCTGTCTCTCCCAAGCGTGCTTGACTAATTAGTAAACGGAGCCTAAACCTTTTGGTCTCCATCGATCTTATCTTTAAACCCTGCAGACAACAATTCCTCAATCGATACCTCATTTAATTGCTGCCACCAGGCTGACAGCTGGGGTTCTGCCTGTGCAAGCCTGGCTGTCACATGGCGGGTTGCCAGTGCCACCTTCTAATCCCAAACTGATTTACCCTCAAGCAGATCCTCCCCTTCTCTCCCCCATCCCCCCCATACCTTATTCCTGCCCCTCCCTCCCTGGGCAGGGGGTAGAAGACGCCCTGGCTGCAGCATCCCCCCATGAAGACATCACACCCCGGTGCTCCCTCGCCTCCCGAGCACAGCTGTGATCAAACTGTCGCGTTGATGAACGCCCCAGCACGGGCATGCAGCTTCCACGCACGCTGCTGAGACCCACTGCCGCCCGGCCCAGCCCCACGAGCAGAGCCCTGCCGTGGGGGGACACCCGGGTGTTTTCCAGCCGGCCCGAGCTGGGCGATGGGCAGACAGGCAGCTCCTGCCCCGCACACCCCGATACCAGCCCTGGCCTCCATGCATGTGGCACTGCTGTCCTCTGCTGGGACCCAGCATGTGCTGGGCTGTTGCTCCTGGCGAGCCCCAGAACTGGACTTTGAGGGATGCTCGTGGCCCTCTGAAGAGCAGCAGATGCAGCCATGGCGGCTGTTTTGGCACAAGCTGCCAAAGGCAGGCACTGACTTCCCAGTTGAGCACTCGGCTTAGGGGAGGTCTTTCAAGGAGGTCAGTCTTCTGTGATGGGGTGCTAGCCATGGCTGCTCTGGCTCAGGTTTTACTCGTGTTTTGATCATGTTTTTTGCTGTAGTTTAATGATAATAATTGGTGCAACATGCATTTCCTTCAGTGGCAGATGTGTGAAACCTGTAACCCTGATCTTTGATCAGTTACATGCTTGTCATCTGCAATTCTTGATGGCCTCTCTTTGTGGTGATGCTGATTGCTCTGTCCTGGTATCCTCAGGAAACATTAGTGCGCAATTTGGGAAAGAAATGGAGCTTGCATATGAACACATGACCAGCATGAAACCTAGGCCTGCCTATAAATTGAAATTGTGCCCCACAATACCAGCCCTGAGTCTGGGGTCTGCCCAGCAAGTAGGTAGATGCCTTGCTTTCAGTGATGCCTGTGTGATCAGCCCATCTGCAGCTCAGTCCAGCCACTGAGACCCAGTGCAGACCTGGCCGTGGTCACAACAGCTTTCAAGCAGCATTACCTACAATCCCACGGTGTAAATAACAATGGAGATACATCCCACTTCAGTCTGGGGCCGTTATTTTCTACTCGCATACTCCTCGTAAGGTCACTTGCTTCATCTCCAGCTTTATGCAGACAGCAGCTTGTCCAAGCCCTGTTGAACACATCTTGGAAGACTTCTCAGCTCAGATGCAGTGGGACTGGAGAGCTTGGCTGGTCTGCCAGCAGCGCTCCTTCTGTACCATCGTGGAGTCAGTGCCCGGGGCTGATCACTCACTTCCCTGAACTCCCCAGGAGAAACTTTCAGATCTGCCTTACAAAGGGTGACTTATCTGCTGAGTAACACCAGTGACATTTTGAGTATCACCTGTCCTTGCAGCTTTGAATTGCTCCACTCCATGCGAACCACAGTCAGTCTCCTGCAAGCAAGAGGAGGTTTAGAGATGTAAAATAAATCATGGCAAAACCAGCTCCACTATTGTCTTTAGCTAGTGTCCTCATTGTGTGCTAAGTTACAGGGACAAGGTCCCTAAGAGGAGATGGGGAAACTAAAATGTCTTCCTACTGTCCAACAGAGATGTGGAAATCTCAGAGGTCACCATCTTGTTACCATTTAAAGTCTTCACAGACCAGCACTGAGGAACTAGGAAAGCCAGGAGAATATGCTAATGGATTACTAGGACAAACTCAACTCTGGTGTCAATGGATGCACTGTCTTTGGCTCCACTGGGCTAACTCAGAAGACCCTTGGCTGCTAGCAAGGGGCTGGTGATTCCCCAAGCAGAAGACAGGTGGGAAGCATCATGTCCCACACATCTAGTCTTCCAGTTTGCTCTTCTCCTGTAACAGCTACACCAAGGCAGAATGTGACCCTGGGCAAGAAGCCAGATTCTGCTCTTGGTGCAAACTGCTGAGGTCAGAGGATATAGCAGAGGTCAGGCTGAAGGTAAAGGTACCAGAATCCCAGCTCTCTGGGCCAGAAACCATTTCCAGAGCCCTTGGGTCCAGACAGAATCCAGCCTGTATATCCGAGGTGTCTTACCGCTGAGCTTGAACTGTGTCTGTGTAAGCAAGACTGTGCCCTGTCAGGGTGCAATCTGCGGAGAAAGTCTGCCCTGTTCCCAGCCTCCCGGGCCACAGATCCCCAGTGAGCCATGGAGGGAGGTGAACACTCAACAGCTCCATGAAGGAAGGCTGTGAAAGCTTGCTACCATGTTAGTGGGAGTGGGGGGGGCTCGCGTGTTACCAGCAAGCAGAAGTTGTTTCCACTGGCCTCTGCTACCGCTCGATAGTCTGTTTTATTCAGGACTGCTATCTGCTGCAGCTTGCTCCTGCCAGGTCCTCTGCGAGCCAGGCTGGAGCAAAGGGGATCCAGGTAGGCAGTCCTGGCCGGAGAGGTGACTGGTGGCAGAGGAGACCCCCATGGTCAGGACAGGGGTTGGCTACCCATGCAGGCAGCACCATGGGAGTGCCAGTGCCGCAGTCCTTCGCCTTGGTGCGAGAGGGTGCCTGACACATGCTACTGGGAGATCAGCAGTTGGCCCCGAGCATGCCCCAGATGGTTTGATGCCAGGGTGTTTGCACACAGCTCTGCCATTTAATGGGGAGAGAACGCATAGCTGATCCCAGCTGAAGCCATACACTAAAATGCTGACAGACTGTTTGTCGAGACACAAACATTGGCAAATGGCCCCGCTTGCCGTATACTTAGAGTCACGGCAGAGAGCGAGGGAACCTAAGAACAGGGCTGTCTCTGGCAGCAACTGAGAGTCCTCGAAGTGCAGTTCAGTGCATGTTTCTGGGAAGACGGAAGTCACTTTCTTGGGAGATCTGGAGCATCCTTTTCCAAATGGGTAGAACTGGGATGCCCAGCTTCTTAAAATGAGGCTGGGGGCAATGGGGACAGCTGGGTACGTTCCTTGTGCAGCACAGTTTGGATGATGGAGCATCCCCCTGTCCAGCCGGAACAGTGCCTCTTTGGTCCCTCAGGTTTGGCATTTTCAGTGGTACTTCTCCAGAGAAAGCCAGACCATCAGCATCTTGGATGTGCCAGAGACTCCTCTCCTAGCAGGTAACGCAGCACGCAGGGCTGCGGTGGTGCTAGCTGTGCTCAGCACCTTTCAGTAGGGCTGTGCCTTACTCACTGACCGGTGCCGTCGGCTCTGCCCGCCTGGGTCCCACGCACCAGAAAGGAGGGGGTGGGAGTGGTGACACTGGAAACATGAGTCAGAGCTGGGCAGTGTGGGGCAGGAGCCAGGGACCAGCTTGTGCCCAGTGGGTGGGACAGCTCTGCTCACCTCAGGGTCAGGCTGGGACCTTCCCACACTTGTGCCATGAGTTTACAGCAGTGCTGGGAAGGGAGCAATTGCCTCCAAACAGCAGCATTTACTTCTGGCATCTAGTGCATCCTCTGGGGTACCTGGGTTTGCAGCCTGGGAAAGCCAGCTCATATTACCTGAGTTTTCAGCCCAGAATAGCCAGCTCCCTGGCAGTCTAGCTGGCAAGAGGTTCCTGAAGGCACTAAGCTAGGGAGCTGCTGTTTAGAGCCATCAAACTAGGGAAACGATGTCAACATGAGCTGGCAGTGTGCGCTTGCACAACCGTGTCCTGGGCTGCATCAAACCCAGTGTGGCCAGCAGGTCGAGGGAGGGGATTCTGCCCCTCTACTCCGCTCTTGTGAGACCCACTCCCCCTGCCCCCCCGCAGTACTGCATCCAGCTCTGGGGGTCCCAGGACAAGAAAGACATGGA
>VXBL01006853.1:185589-203800 GCA_013400195.1 Aramus guarauna
CTCACACCTCTCTGCAAACCGAGCAGTGCCCCAAGCTGGTGCGACCACCCCCGGGAGCACCATCCTCTGACAAGTGGTGTTGCGTGAAGTGACACACACTGAGCTAGAAGAAGGCTGTCCTTCCCTGAGAGCCTCCGGGAAGGAGTAATGGGGGATTAAGTTTCTGCTCAAGTGGTGTCATGCTATCTCAAAGGGCTGCAGTGCTTCTCAGGCAGTTCATAGAAGGACTTGGTGTACGGGTTTTGGAGGATTTGAGGCCTGGCAGAGGGTTTGCTGCAAGGATTTTTTTACTCTCAGGTTCCTGTCCAGCTGCTTCTTTGTCCACTGCCTCTCCAGCTTTCTTCTGTGTAACAGAGCAGGTTCAACTGGGTGGCAGAAACACCATTTCAGCCACCATCCAGTGATATGTAAGACATGAGCCAGAGAAGAGGCATCCCTGCCCGGCTCTAAGCAGCGTTCCTTTGCTTCGACAAGGGCAAGAGTCACTGGGCTTGCTGTAGTTCCCCAGAGTAGAGCGAAAGCTGAGAAGCAGAATGAAAAAGGTGTGACCTGGACAACCTCATTCATGCTGACTTGCAGGTCACCTTGGTCTGATGGACAAGAATTGCACTGTGAAGGTTTCAGGCCTTTCTTGGCAAGCAGTTAGTAACCTCTTGGCAAAGTTGCAGGCATGGGGTACTGTGTATGTGGGATGGGAAGCTCTTGCTACAGGGAGCAGTCTTCTAGTGCTATTGAACATCTTCAGCCTCAAGTTTCTTGTCAGTCCCTCTGGGTTGTGCTTGTAGGAGGAAATCAGACCTTGCCTGTTGATTAGAGTTGACTGTGTCTGCTTTCACCTCTTTGTTGACATACTTTGGGGGACAGAGTGGGTAGGTTTAAGGGTATCAGAATATTTGATAAATTAGGTTGCTTTTCGGAAATATCTTTTTTAAAAAATGAAAATAGAGGAAAATGTTTATCAGAACTAAGTTCTTGTTCATGGATTTGAGATCATGCCTTAGTGAGAAATGCTTTTGCATAGGATGAAAGACACTCTGGAGTAAAAAAATCACTGTCTCAAAGTGAGTACTACGGTTTTTCTGCCTGGCAAAAAATGGCATCAGTATGGCAGGAAAAGGGGAGAAATGTTTTCTGGGTTAAGTGTGAGGGAGGCGGTGGTTCTGGGGTTGTCGCCTGGGCTGGCAGGGGTGGTGTGTGATGGAGTGGCCTTGAGCAGCCAGCTGGTGCACCTGCAGTCAGCTTCTGCAGCTCAGAGCCGGCTTCAGCCTGCACCCTGCTGTTGGCAAACCGAATTTCACTGTTGTGAGGTCAAAGGCACCGTCCCATCACCATTGCTGTCACTCAGGCAGCCCTGGGCTGGAGATGATGGTCTCTTCCGTCCCACCCTGGGCTTTCCCTGCCCAGCAGCATTGCTCACCACCCTGGGCTGCTGTTCCGGGGAAGGAGCATGACATCTGCTCCAGCACAGGGCAGGTAGCCCACCTTCCTGCTTTACTGCCCTGCCAGATCCAGCAAGGTAATGACTCCTCCTGCCCCAAATGCCTTGTCCTCTCTTGAAGACAAGTGCTAGCAAACAGACACTGTGATAGCTCTGGCAAAGACAAGAAAAACCTTTCTCCACCTCTCAGCTTTGTCCTAGGCTGGTGTGCAAACTCCCCCAGCCCAGGGCGAGCGGCTGAGCAGCTCAATTCAAGGCAAGGCAGCTGAAAGGCCATTGTGGGTAACTGATAATTTTGAGGTTAAAAGGAAGCTGACATGGGGATACTTGCGAAACAGTCTTGATGTCTTTTCTCGGGGTGGGCTCAGCTGTCAGGCTAGACCAGAAACACTCACCTCAGTTTAGGGTCTGCTGAGGGGACCGCTGTGGTTCACACCTGAGTTCATGGCTTCCCCAGACTGCTTTCTGCAAGTCTCAGTTTAAGAAAGCAAACCACACCTGGCAAGGAGGCCATTCTCTGGAGGAGCTTAAAGATTTCTGCAAAGGGACCTGGGACCTGGATGGTTTCCTACTGCCTCCTTTGAGAGCAGCAACAACGGAGAACAGGATTTTGAATGGTGTCCTGAGACCTGGTGCTCCGGGTTTCCGTTCCAGCACAGGGTCCCAAGCCAAGAAAACTGCCTGTCCTGCCAAGGCCGGGTAGGAAACTCAGCCCTGGAGCAGCCAGCCAGCGGCATGGCGTTAACTCTTCTCTGCAAACAGCAGTGAGGCTCCTTTGATGAGCATGCTATCTGCGGCATTTACTTTCTTGTTCCTTTTTGAAGGACCTGTCATGCCTGGCTTAGCTGCAGCCGGCTGGCTGGCTCGTGGGCTGCGGAGCTTTTGAAGATGCTAATACAAGCTCAGTGATGATCCTTAATCGCTTCTTTATCATGTCCTCTCTGAACAGTGCTCTGCTAGTGAGCTGAAAACCTGGCCGAAGGAAAGTCACTGAGGCTCGAGGAGTCAAGCCGAGGTAGGGGGGCTGGAGCCAGCTGAGAGGATGGCCTCGGCCGCAGGGACCCTCAAAGCAGTTTACAAATATTGAACTTGTTCTGGCACTTTAGCAGCCAGGCACATAGGGAATCTTCTTATGGTTTCTCTCTTGGGCAGCATTTCTCACAAACCCCTGTGTTTAGCAGCTCAGGTAGAAAGGATCAGCTGTTAGGTTTGGGCACACGTATCCCACAGGCTCCTGGGGGCAGGATATTGCTTCTGGTAGTCAGGTAGACTGACTGTCAGCAGCAAGTCTAGCAGCCGTCTTGGGGAGAGGGGGAGCAGCTCTGCTTTGATTTGGGACCACTCGTCCCAGCTGCTTTCCTGAACATACTCCACATCTGCACTTTAGCTGTCTCCCATCACGTTAGATGTGTGCGTGGACAAGCTGCCTCCTCTGTATTTGCTCCTCCTGCTGTGGTGACCAGATGTCCTACTCTTTAGCGATGTTGTCCTACTTTCAAGTAGGTTAATCTATTTTTGCCTGGCCCAGAGTGTTGGACTGTCCTTTGTTGTGACTTTGCCTTTCTGCACATCCTGCGCCTGGCTTTCCCGTGGCAGAGGTAGAAGATCTGCAGGTGGTGGTCCCAAGTAGTACAAACCATTTTCCTTCGCTCTGTTTCCTGGGGGAAGCACTTAGGACCTTGCATAGCAATTGGCCTTGCAGATGAGCTGTGGGCTTGGGGGTCTGGTGCAGGGTTTTGAGCTTACCTTCTTAAAGATGATTAGATGCTGGAGATCCTTGGAGGGAAGGGTCGGGTTTCCAGCTTGCTTTAAGGGTCTGGATGTCCTTGCACTGGCTGGCAGTCATGTGAAGGTGGTTGTTCTCGTTTGCATGTCTTGTCTTCAAGCACTGGCACTCTCAGGAGCTGGAAGAGATGTCTGAGCAAAGAAGGAAAGAAGGGCTTTTAGGGCCGTGAGCGAGCTGGGGACGGGACTGGAGCCTTGTCCTGTAACTGAAAACAAAGTGCAGGTTGAAGACGAGGTATTGCAGGAAACCAACTGCCAACTCACAAGCCTTCACTGAAAATACCTTGTCTCTGGCTTGCCAGCCCCTACTAATACTGATCTCTCTGACACTGCCTTTTCCTAACCACTAGTTTGTTTACCCTTTGGCTTGAGTTTGCAAACAGTAGCTCCTTGTTCAAGCTAGCTGTGACACACTCAGGTCTGCACACTTGACGGGTCTCTGAGGTGCCCGAGGTGGACCCCAGGTGTCCTGGCACAGCTGCCAGGCTGCGGTTGTGGAACAGGTGAGGGAGCTGGACTCTGCATCAGGTTGGCTGTGCCATAGTGGGGCTGGGAAGGAGCATGCAGGGTAGAAGCTGAAGGCCAAAGAGCTTTAGACCATGGCTGCAGTTTATTTATGGCCTGCTTAGCAATCTCAGGCAGGCAGTGTGGGTTAAGGCATCTCCTGTCCTGGATTGACAGTACAGATCCAATTAGCAATGAAAGCCTCTAATTATTTGTCCTGAAATGCTCCAGTGGTATCCAAGGCTCTGCTATCTCCTCCTTTTGTCTGTGTCCCAGCTGGAAATGCCCCAGTGTCCCTGCATCTAGAGCAGCAAGTGTGATGTGTGAGCAGAGTCAGCATAACCTAATCAAAGGAGACAGGCCCCGCGAGTTAATGAGGGGATGGACCTGCTTCGTTAACTTCGGGGAGTTCTCTAAGCCCTGTCCTGAGAGACAAAGGGCTGAGATTACACATGGCTAAGATAAGACTCACGCGATGAGTTGCTGTAGTGGGAGAGATGGATGGAGGGGCTGCAGACCACAGGGAGGGTGCAGGGGCTTTCAGAAAGGATTTGAAAGCAGAAGGTCCCTCGTATCTGTGCAAGGCAGGCATGTCCCCCATTGAGTGCAACGTCTCCGCCTGGACCAGGTCACTTGTCCCCACATTTCATTCCTCCCTTCAAGGTCGTACTGCCAGGAGAGTCCTCAGGGCTCAGAGACAGCAAACGGTCCCCTCGCCCTGCCTCTTCCCTGCTGCCCTTGCATCTGTTGGCTTTCCAGAAGGACACCTTATCTGTGTGAATGGTGTGTTCTCCTGTGGCCCCAGTGCTTCAGCCCCCAACCCTTCTTGCTGCTCATCTTTGCCCGGTTCAGCAGTGATCCAGTGCAGAGGGAGCAGTTGGCTCTGCCTCTGGCAGACTGCAGCGTATCAAACCGATGGAGTGGACTGTCCCGGGGAAGTGACCCTAGCTCTCTGGCAGAGAAGCTGGGTCTCTACAGCTTGGCCAACCCAACAGCATTGTTGCAGGTTGACAGCTGAGAGGGAAGTCACAGGCACGAGGTAGGGTTACACAAGCAAAGCCCGAGGACATCTTTTTTTCCAGACATATGTGCTAAGTTACAGCTGTGGATTCTCAACCACAAAACTATTTTAAGGTAAAAAAGCATTGCAGGGCATGTATCGCATCCTCCCGCTCATTCTGGGTGCTCATTGTGCAAAAGAGGAGTCTCAGCTGTCTGTGAGAGAAAATGTGTCATTTATGTTCTTAGTAACCTTAACTCTGACCTAAAATGACAGCAAATAGCTCTCAGATGAGACAGGGCATCCGGCCTTGGTTTTAAAGCAAAATTTTACACAAATAATATTCGGCTCCTGTATGAGGGGTCAGCTGAGTGCTTCCACCATTGTTTCCAGGCCACAGAGTCCTCCAAAACATGGGTTTTACATCATCGTCTTGAGATGCTGCCTGAAGGCAAGCCAGGGCTTTGCTCACCACGCGCAGGTTTCCTCTTTGTGGATGCGCAAGGCCAGTCCTGCCGCAGACCCTCCTGGTGGCATGACTGCCCCCGAGCCCAAGAGGAAGGGACACAAGGAAAATCGGCAAGGGTGCCCACCCTGGGGGAAGCCAGGAGCCGTTTGCAGCCATCCCTGGTGGGACTCGGGATGCTGCAGCTCTGAATGCACCTCCCTGACCTCCAGCCAAGGGACGTTCAAACGGGTCCTGTCTGCCAAGGCCAATGCCTGTCCGGCCAGACTAGGAAGCAGCTGACACATCCTTCAAGCTTCTCGGTGTCCTTCTCCGCAGGCCAGGGGCGGGTGTGCCAAGTTCAAGCCAGAGAGCTTTCTCCATACAAATGGGGATGGGGACGGGGGGCGGGCTGTTAACGTACAAAAACTGTTTCTTTCCTGCCCGCTTGGAAAGTGGAGCTATTGAATTTTAAGCAGCAAAGACAAAACTCTGCTGAAGAGGCCTCTTCTGTGCTTGCTTGGTGAAATCACTGATCGCAGTGATGGGGAGGTCCAGGAAGATGCCAGGCTTGGCCTTATTAATGACTCTGTTGTTGTCTGCTCTAGTTTGTTGGTCTTCACTCTGGGAGACAGTTTGCTGAAGCGGCAACTATTTTCCACAGAGAAGCTTCCTTGTGAGCTATCCCCGTGGTGGGGGCTGTTCCTCTGCATGGCTGGGATCCACAACGCTGGCGCTGGGACCAGCCGGTGGAGCGGCGCTGGCCTGACGGGCTGACCTGCAGTGCTCTGGGGGACCTCCTTATGGCCACAAAAGCCTGAACTTGTGGGTGAAGGGGGCACAGGCAAGAGGAGACAGAGGGTCTTTGTTCCCCTCTGGCTTTTAAGGGCGCCCACAGCTCGGTACCCCCGAGGAAGGGCACCCACTTCACCCGCCAAGGTCTCTGCTCTCCTCGGCAGCACTGATCTGGCTGGGCTGGGGACACGGTGGCAGCCTGAGTCGTGCTCAGCACCCTCAGCATCCAGCACAGCAGCCGTGCGCTTGCTCTGCCCTGCACACCTCCTGTTTCCCACCCCAAGCTCAGAGCATTGGACCCTCTTGCCTCCGTTTTTCTCCTTGAACCACTTAGTTTTAAAATAGAGTAATTATCTTGCTTCAGAAAGGAGCTTGTTTGCTCCAATCTAGGGCAGTTTGGCAGCTCAGCAGCCTGCGCAGCTCTCTTTGGGAGTGCGGTGGTGTTCTCACATGGGTGCCCGGCATGGCTGTGCTCAGCGGCAAGGGGGGTCACATCTGTGGCTTAGGGTGATGTGGTCAGTGGCTTGGGGTCTGAGAAGAGTCATTACTGGGGCTGAGCGGTGTGAGTCCTTGGTCCCAGTCTTTTCTTCGTAACTGCACGCATGTCCGAGGGGTACAGGACTGGCTCCTTGGCAGCAAGGACAAGACATGAATGATCCCAAGGCTACATTCTTCCAGGGTTCACAGCCCTCCCTCCATGGACAAGCCCTGAGGGATCTATGGATGGGGAAGCTTACCTTGTCCCTGGGTCTGTGTGATAAGAAAATACAGATATTCGGACTTTCACTGGCATGTATATCAACAAGTCATGGATCTGTGAGGCTGATAGGAGCTTTGAGAGGTGTCCTGGTCCACATTCATTCTGGAAGATTGTACTGGTTCTTACGTAGGTCGTTGTCAACAGGGGCTTCTGCAACCTGCTCCTAAAATCCCTGCCCATGACCCCTATCTTTTTTACAAGATGGAGAGTTGACTGTGATTTGGGGTACATAATTGCTTCTGGGATTAAATGCTCAAAATCTAAGAGGTCCTTTGCAGAAGCTCGTTGTAGTGATGAGTTCAGTGATGGAGTGGATTCTGCCAGCATCAGCTGCTGCACCAGCAGTGGTGGGAAGGGTTTACATCCCTGCCTTACGCAGATCATGTAATCTCCTCTGTCTCGGGATCCTTTTGCTGTCTCACAAGTCTACACCCAGCTGTTGTTTAATTAAAAAATAAGCAGGCATGTATTCACAAAGAAAATTAAGCTGTTTTATTCTTTATGTGTCCTTGATGCTCTCCTGACATCTTGTCTGGGAACAACAGCTCTAAGTCTTGAATTTGAATTTTTGTCTTGCAAAGCCAGTCATTTTAATTGGGAACAAAGCCATGCAATAGCAAATGTCCCATGCCAAGAAGACTGGCCATGGTGTTAGAGAGGAATGATGCCATCTTTCCTATTTGCACTGCCTGATGGGCTGTGAGGTTCAGGTGATGTGGCTGTAGTTCACATTCAGTTTCATCTTTTGAGTGACTGCATATGGTTTTGTGTATCTGTGCTAAGCCAGCCTTGACACTAACCATAGCCCATGTTGTGCTGTGAAATATGGTCAGGATGGTCAGGAGAACCAAAGAAAGATATGTGTAATGCATCCAAGGTCACATGGAGAGACAAGCTACTGATGATTTCTAGCGTAGTAGAGAAGAACAGCAAGCCAACTAGAAGCTGCAAGGCATGCCGTATTTGACCACAGACACAAGACCAGACTACTAGTCTTTCAACTGAGCTTTGTGTCCTCTCAGTGAAGCTGGAGCTACAACTTGCATCCTAGAAGCTGGGGACCTACAGAGGAATCCCAGATGAGCTCTGAGGTACCATCCATCTGGGCTTGGAAAACTTTAAGATGCCAAAGCATGGGAGGAGACTGCAGGGATTTCCATATTCTCTGAGTCAGCAGAGGTTCTCCATCTGGTGCCTTTGGATGAGGCATGGAAGAAAAAAAATAAAAGGCAAATTTTTGAAGTTTGAAGTAGTGCTTCTCCACCGTTGAAGCACTGCAAAGCACTGAGATCATCGAGCCCACCCCAAGTGACTGCCTTAAGCCAAGCTTGAGACCCCTTCTGGATGAGGATCCAAGGCTTCCTGATACACAAGCTTCTGTGGACACCCTCTCAGTGGATTGGCTGGGGCAGGGTTTAAGGCATGGCCCAGCTGAGGAAGAGTTTCCCCCAGGGACAGACAAACCAGGACAGGAGTTATTGCTTTGGACTTTCCCCTCAGGAGTGCCAAGCTTTCACTCTCAGATCAGAGACCTCTCAGGTGCTCTCTGGGTTTGTTTTGTACACTGAATTACTCCATCACTACGGAGCTAATGCAGTGGTACGGATCCAGCCAGGGCTTTGCTAATGCCTGGAGGCAGATTAGTGCCAGTCTTTTACTCAGTGTCTGCCTTCTATGGCATCTTTGACCAGGGCAGAAAAGTATTCATGGATTAAGATCCACTGAACTCCTCCTACACTGGGTAAACTCAGTGATACTGTGTATTTTTCATACTGGAAATTGAGATGTGCAAAGGTGAAGTTATTTGGTGAAGGAAGTCAGAGCTGTGGGGAGGGAGAGGAGCAGCTAGGAAAGCTGTAAAGCTGCCATTTTCAGTTGCTGTATTGCACCCTGAGAACATCGTCGTTGCTGGAGCTACCACTCCAGCTGCTCATCTGGTAGGAGCTGCTGGAGATTTGCAAGTAAACAAGGGACAATGCGGATTGAACCTGACACCCCATCAGATTCTCCTTCTCTTGATCCCTCATTACCAATAGGCACCTCTTCCATTTTGCATATAACATGACCTATTGTATAAATATTTAGTCACCCTGTTGGGAACATTAATTATAAATGGAGACGAAGCTTTTCAAAGCTGCCTGTAGGTCTGTGCACCCAATTTCCATTAATTTTAATGAGAACCAGACATCCAAATCCCATTCGGTGGCTTTGAGCATCTCAGGCAGGAAGCT
This sequence comes from Aramus guarauna, assembly GCA_013400195.1. Lineage (NCBI taxonomy): Eukaryota > Metazoa > Chordata > Aves > Gruiformes > Aramidae > Aramus > Aramus guarauna. The sequence goes on from VXBL01006853.1 coordinate 194,548, forward strand.
TCATCTGACACTGCCCCCCTTCTCCCCACTCTGCAATTTAAGAGGGAGATTTGCAAATACCTTACAAATCCTGCAGATTCCTGAGTCGCCCTTGTGCCACGCCGTTGTTCTCTGCTGAGGACGGTTGGCTGATAGCTTCAGAAGTATTTATAATAAGTTCATTTAATCCATCCCGTTCTTTCCCTCTGCACCCCCTCCACTCCCCCCCCAGCACTTTGAAACAGCGATGCCTGAATGAAGCCCCAGCCTGCGTGGCTTTTGACAGAGAAGCTTTGATGCTTGAAAATGACAGCTGCGCCGAGCAGGTCTGAAATGAATGATTGAATTATCTGACTGATTAAAAATGTGCTGTGGCTTGGAAGATCTGACGGCAAGTATTCACTTAGGCAACGGACATGAAAGAGAGCACGCGTGCACGTAGGGTGTGTGTTTGTGCGTGTCTGTGTGTGCATTGAAAAAAAACAGCCGGCGAAATGCGACAAACACCCAAAGCCGCTTGGAGCGGCAGCTTCTTAAGCTCAGCATCCTTTCAAAACCTTCAAATCTTCTGCGTGATACTCAGCAAAAGCTAAAACTCAGTGTGGTTGTGGAGATAATGATTATTTAGACAGACGTCAGCAGTGGTTTAGGAAATGGAAATTGAGTTAAAAGGTAGTGCAGGCTGGGGAACTACTTAACTGCATCTCAGTCCCATTCCATCCTGTGGCTGAGGAATGATAAACTCTCCCGTTTAAAACATGGTTCCCATCCCCTGTGCTACAGACGCGTGCTCATGTATGGAGCAGCCCCAGGGATGCCAGCTCTGTGGGAACGTGCCCTCTGATCGAGATCTTTGAAAAACATGAGTCCCGGTGAGATTGTCTATAACTGGCTGGAAGGATGGAAAAAGGAAGCTTGATTATGGCTGTGCCCTTGATACCATCAGTGATGGTGACAGCAGATATGGGACAGTGACAGCCTCTCCAGACTGTGCTGGTTTTGGCTGGGATAGGTTTAATTTTCTTCATAGTAGCTGGTACAGGGCTGTGCTTTGGATTTGTGCTGCAAACAGTGCTGATACCACAGAGATGTTTTCTTTCCTGCTGAGCAGTGCTGACACAGAGCCAAGGGCTGTTCTGCTCCTCAGCCCACCCCACCAGTGAGCAGGCTGGGGGTTAAAGGGGTTGGAGGGGACACAGCTGGGACAGCTGACCCCAATGCCCAAAGGGATATTCCATACCATATGACGTCATGCTCAGCGTATGAAGCTGGGGAAGAAGAAGGAAGGGGGGACGTTTGGAGTGATGGCGTTTGTCTTCCCAAGTCATCACTGGATGGAGCCCTGCTTTCCTGGAGATGGCTGAACACCTGTCTGCCGTGGGAAGTGGGGAATGGATTCCTCGGTTTGCTTTGCTTGTGTGCGTGGCTTTTGCTTTACTTATTAAACCGTCTTTATCTCAACCCATGAGTTTTCTCACTTTTACCCTTCCAGTTCTCTCCCCCATCCCACCCGAGGGAGTGAGTGAGCGGCTGCGTGGGGCTGAGCTGCCAGCTGGGGCTGAACCACGACACAGACCTGCCTCAGCTTCCTTCCCAGTCCCCATACAGTGATCATCCCTTCCCAATGCCTCACAGAAATTCAGCTCTGCTAGAATGTAAGCGAAATATCTGGAAGTGAAATGAATGACCAAAAACAATTAAAAAGGTTTCTTTGCAAATGAAACCTACCATTTCACAGCTTCCTGCAGGAGTTTCACACAGGGAAAAAATCAGGTCATAAAGGTTACAGTTGTAGTTCTTCATTTCAAATGGTCTTGTTCTGATAGTTTACTGAAATTGATTTTTTCCTAAATTGTTTAACTACTCTTCATCGCCCTACTTGCAGAAGATCACTGTCTTCCCCTGACTCTTAGCTCAAAACAGATGAAACATTGGGCTGTAGCTAATTGCTTTATCAGAAATAGTTTTGGTTTAGTCTCTCAGTTCAGCCACTGAATAATTTGTGCTTTGCCCCTTCCAGTGCCATTGGCTGCGGTGATATTAGATGTCTGTAATGGCTTCAGCCATGCAGTTTTGTGCTGTCTGTCCCAGTTCCAGTGGTCATTTCAGCAAGATTAAATGCTACAGCTACAATAGTCCTAAGGGCAGACATAGCTAATGGTAATTCAGTGGCATCTGTGTCATCACCCCATCACCATCCCAAAGTGTCCTTCTTGACATCCACTTTAGCAACCCAGGAACACTCAGATCTTCCTTGCAGAGGTTCATGTAGCTGCAAGCTTCATCAATGCTAATTGTCCCACTACAACCCAACACCTTCCCAGATCTGAGAGCCCCATACCCTCTGGGCTTCTGTTCCCCATATCTTCCAGCCAGATCCTATCTCTTGAGCTTAAATGAAACATCAGATCATTTAAATGTCCCTTTCTGTCATCTGAAAACTTACATTTATAGACAATATAATGTAAATCATAGAATCATGGAATCATGGAATGGTTTGGGTTGGAAGGGACCTCAAAGATCACCTAGTTCCAGCCCCCCTGCCATGGCCAGGGACACCCTCCACTAGCCCAGGTTGCCCAAAGCCCCATCCAACCTGGCCTTCAACACTGCCAGGGATGGGGCATCCACAGCTTCTCTGGGCAACCTGTGCCAGGGCCTCAGCACCCTCACAGGGAAGAATGTCTTCCTAACATGTAATCCAAATCTACCCTCTTTTAGCTTAAACCCATTACCCCTTGTCCTGTCACTACACTCCCTGATAAACAGTCCCTGTCCATGCAGGTTCCAGCTGATCTGCCCCAGCACAGATGTATCCCTGCAGACTACCAGATCGAACTAGGGGGGCCGCACAAATAGCTTCCCTAAACAGCTTCATAACGAAGTGAAAGAAAATCCATGTTCGCAGAACAGCTTTTCAGCCTCAGGGATGGATGCTGAAGGACTCGTGCTGCTGCCAATAACACAGCCTCAGAGTTTCTAAAAATGACGGATGATAATTTTCTGATACCAAAAGTATTGCAGTGGATTTGGTGTAATTCTGTATCAGACCTCAATCCGACAGATAAAGGTGAATTGATTACTGAACTCAGAATTAATGGTTGCTTAAATGACCTAATTGCATTTGTTACAAGCAGAATGTAATCCTAAATTGATAATACATATGCAAGGCACTTTAAAGTGGTCAATTTTCCTAAGTTGAGAACAATTACAAGCAAAAAATGATTGGAGAAAAAACTGAGACAAAATAATGTGTGTTATAAATGAGGGTTGTTTAAGAAAACTTTGATAGATGCTGTCTCCTCCACAGCATGCACACAATTTTACAGTCATCAAAGATATTCTTAGCTAAGAATCTGTCATTGTTAAGGAAGAAAAAAGCAGAAATAATAGAGATAATAAAAATAACAAATAGAGAAAGAAGGGATTCAGTAACAAAAGCTATGAATTAGCTGTTATGTAATGCAGGGACCTGGAAGGCTTATTTGAAAGAGCAGTCAATGAAAATTATGTTTACTAGCATTAAGGACTGTAAGAGAGTGTGCATGTATGTGTATTTATATGCATATATGCCAGGAAGAACATAAATGCTGTGTTGTTTTTAGATGAAGGTGGTAAAAGAGTATGCTCTGATACTGCAAAAAAGAAGTGTCCAGCCAAAGATTCATAGCTCTGGAGAAAAGCAGCCTGATGGGTTCATGTCTTACAGAGATGATGGAAAGCTTCTTGCTCCAGTAGTAACCAGGCAGCATATTAAATGGCAACTGGTAAACTGAAGTGTTTGTATGTATCTAGGACTAGAAAAACTACATTGAACAGTTTCATAAGATATGGCTGAGAAATGCTTTTAGGGTGTTGATACTTCATGTATAGTGGTACATGGGGCATTGGGGAAAGGTGTATTTGTACCTCAAGTTACTCAGACAAAATAGGATGACTAGTTTAGCCATTTTTAGTTTAGGTAAGATGATGAATGGCCAAGAGGGGAAGATTCATTGCACTGGAATATCATAAAACATGGAAGAGATGCTGCAGGCCCCTTGTAGCCAGAAGAACAGCAGACCCTGTACCTCCCAGAGTTCTCTCAGATTAATTGCTGGGGATACAGTTTTCATACACTAAAAATTAGTGAAATTAGGACAAGTCAGGTGCTGAGAGTGGTCGGGTCTGCTTGGGGAGCTGATTTTATGTCAACGATGGGCTTTCAGGAAGACGAATGCAAATTCATAAACCCAGAAACCCCCAAGAGCAGTGGGAAGATGGTGTTTTGGAGGACAGTGACTCATCTGAAAGTTGACATGCAGGAAGATAGAGAGCGAACAGAGTGATCATCCAGCATCATCAATCTTGCCTTCTGCCGAAACCTGAAGTGCAAGGAATGATGTCTCCCCTATTCCAGGCTGGGATTTCCCAGGCAGAAATGTCTATGCTGAGCAGGGGATCAAACATCTCAAGAGCACATCAAGATTTATTTTGCATGCGTGAGAGAGATGACTAATCCTCACACAGGACATTCATGCTGTGCACAGTGTCATCGCGGGAATTCCAGAGGGCACTAGTGATCATGGTGGCTGTGATGGGCACTGGCCAGGCTAGTACTCAAGTCTGAGTCCTGGCCCACCAGCCAGAACGTTATCGAGGAGCTTGAAGAACAAACTATGGTGTAGAAAACCAGATTCCTATGGAGCCACTAAACAAGTTCCACTTGAATGTGGATCCAGGAGGAGGGTATAAGGGGAGTTGGTCATAGTGTATAGGGAAAAAAATTTCCTAGAGGAAAATGCTTGTAGTAGCTGTGCTTTGTCATCTAAGAAGAGCCAATGGTTGCAGGGTGACACCAGACATGGTGTTTAGATGCAAGTCCTGGGATTGGGACTGGAGTGATTTCCCCCGTTGGTTAATTAACTGCTGGACAGGTTGTCTCAGGGTGAGATACTTGGTGTAGTTCAGTGCTTGGCTGTCTTCCCCAGTACGTCTGCAACTCAGCAGCCTGCTTTGATGCAGAAATGCTCGGTGTGGACTCTCCGACCACATCTGTGTCCCTGCCTGTGGCAGGGGGTTGGAACTAGATGATCTTTAAGGTCCCTTCCAACCCAAACCATTCTGTGATTCTATGATCTCCAAGGACACTTTGTTCCCCTCCTCATCCTCCTGCAGGAGCAGCTGCGAGCATGGCCCATGGTTTCTGGATCTGGCAGTACCTGCCGTAAACAATATCGCCTTTGAGTGGGGAGGCTTTCTCCTGGGGTAAAGGTGCTTTTTCCTGTACATAAGTAGCAGCTTTACTGGTGGACACATTTCATCTGGGCTTTCCAGACCTCTCAGGCCGAAGAGTTTTCAGCTGGCTGTTAAAGCAGAGACTCCTGGCAGTTCCCCTGTCATAACGTTTCCCTCCCACCATCTCTGGAGAGGGACTGTTCATCAGGGAGTGTAGTGACAGGACAAGGGGTAATGGGTTTAAGCTGAAGGAGGGTCAATTTAGATTAGATGCTAGAAAGAAATTCTTCCCTGTGAGGGTGCTGAGGCCCTGGCCCAGGGTGCCCAGAGAAGCTGTGGCTGCCCCTGGCTCCCTGGCAGTGTTGAAGGCCAGGTTGGATGGGGCTTTGGGCAACCTGGGCTAGTGGAGGGTGTCCCTGCCCATGGCAGGGGGCTGGAACTAGGTGATCTTTGAGGTCCCTTCCAACCCAAACCATTCTACGATTCTATGATTTCCTAACCCATCACAGCACCATGGTCCCCCAGTGGCTCTGTGACCCTGCCCTGGGACAAGCCATTGTGGAGCAGGAACTGATGTGTCTGGAGAAGAGGAGCCAGCTGTGGGTCTTGTTCAGTGTCCAAGGCTTCAGCCCCAATCCAGAAAAGTGTGGCACTCTGTGGGGTCTCTCCAGGTGCACGCACTGACGTGCACTGATGCACGTGCACACACATGTAAGGAGAAACACAAAAACGTTTGCTTTCCTTGGACCCTCTTCTGAGAGACTCTCCTTTTCCCTCTCCCCTTTCCATCTTCCCAGACTTACAAACCTGTTAGCAGCCCTTCTGCCTCAGAGATCTAAAGGATGTCTTTGCATGCAACCTTATTCTCATGATTATTTTTAAAACATCATTTCTGACTGTTATCCATCCACCCATGGTAAGACTAACAAATCTCAGCTCTCCCATCCCCCTGAAATAGCCATGAGGAGTTGTCTCCCCACCAGCTCTGGTGCCCCTGATATGAACCACCATGTCCACATCTCAGCAGTCTGCTCAAATGGCTCCAGGGTGGACTTTTCAGGACAGCCATTATCCAGAGCAAAGAACTGGTTTTAAGTATCAAAAGGAATGCAGACAAAGGCTCAGAAGGACTGACCCTTCTTCTTCAGAGGGCTGTTATTCCCCTCCACATGCCCCTACCTACACTAACTGCAAAGAGCATGCAGCAAGGTCCTTATAGAGCTTTCTCCTAATTCTGGCTTCCATCACAGTGACTCATACTGAAAGTTAGTGAGTCCCAGCTGAGAAATCCATGAGATTCCCCAAGAAAAACAGCTGTGGGAGGACATGGAAGCAAAATCATTCCTGGGTGCGTGCGAACACTTGAGATGTTTTAATAGAAAAAAAAAATAAGGAGAAGCACCCAGGAGTGTCCTTGTGTGCCACGCTAAATACCATGAGTAGGGCATGGATGGAAAACTACTTGTAACAAGGATGCACCATTTCACACTTAGGCACTAAGCTGCAGTTAAGACACTTTTTGAATTGCCAGGTGAAGTCAATAGAAACCGTAGGGTTGTAGGGTGGTCCTGGCTTCCCTACTCAGAGTGAAGGGGGAGTGGAGCTGGGGCTGCAGAGCAGCCAGCCATGGGGCAGCCTTGGGGATTGGGTTTATCAGTGGATCCCAGGGGCATAAGTGCTTGTGAGCAATCTCAGGACCACAAGCCCCCCCATCTTTTTTTCAGACGTCTGCCTCTCCCATCAGCGTAGCTGGAGTGTTTCCATGGTCCATAGAATGTAGCTGGTTAACTTTCGTGCCTGTCGTGTGGTCTGTGCTGTTTAGCTTGGTACGTGCAGTTCCCTGCTGCCTGGAAGGCTCCCAGCTGTGTGCTTTCGTTTCTCAGGGGCTTGAGGGGTGGCCTCCCTGGTGCTGGCGTGGTAGGAAGGTGGGCTCTCGCTAGGTTGCTCGTGCTTCCGCAGAGAACTCATGTCACCAGTGGCAAATGGCATCTATGCATTCATCTGCACATCTAGGCAGTTAAACAGCGTGTCCAAAATTGCTATGGTTTAGGAGTTTTCTTAATTCCAGAAAATGTTATGACATATGAAAGGCATCTAACACACATCTACCGGCAATCCAGGAAAAATATTAGTACTCTGTTACTGTTAGGATTGTCTCATAAATGAAAAGGACAACCACACTGCCCTGCTCAAAGGATGAGAGGAGGTTTCTCCCTGAATAAAGCTGTTGATCCGCTCATTCCCAGAAGCAGAGTGATTGATAACCCAGTTATTTGGAGCCCCGCTCGTGGATGTATTCTTAGAAACTAGAACCTCATTTTCTCATGCTGCAAAATGTCACTTCCAGGACTGACTGCGCAGAAATTGGATTTTGTTACAGACCTGAACGGTACAACAGATTGATGAATATTGATTGTGCTTTCTTTTTTTTTAATTTTATTTTTTTTGTTAAAGCACTCTAACCTGATAATTGGTTGATTACAAATACGTTAGAATTGATCAGAGAGAGGAGCAGGACAGACTTTTGTAATGGTGTATGGCAAATCATGTCTCTCGGACAAAGGAACCCTGAGGGAGGTTAACAGTCCCACACCTGGATTTGTCCCGCTGCTTACTGCCCTTGTCCGTGGCCACAAGATCCATTTCATGTGTCTCTCCAGCACAGTAACCTTCACTCACACTTGTGTTTGTTGGATAACTCCTGAGCGTAGCGGCAGGGTGGCTCATTACATGGTTCATTACCGATACTATCCCTGGCAGACAACCCTGTGTGCTGTGCTGTGGGGTATCCCTTCTGGAAGAATATACGGCCGTGTTCTGCTGGGCTGCTCCAGGACATTATTTCATCTAATGGCTGTGCTTCGGTGTTTGGATGTATGGCTGTACATTGTAATGATATTTTTAATTTGGGATGTTGGGGATCTGTCTGTCTGCTCATTCAGCAGTGTGCATCCTCTGGAACAAGCTTTCCAAGAGTCACAGAGGTCTAGGGAGAGGTTTTCTCCAGGGAATCCAGAAGCCATCGGCTGTCTTGGAACACACGTCTGGGGCAGACACCAAACCCTACTTGCTCAGCCTGATGGTCCAGCCTGGGGCTGCTCTCTCTGCGGGAGCCCTGGGTCCCCTGTGAGCTGTTGGAAGGGAGGACGGTGCATGCACGTGGTGCTGTGGGCACCGTGAGGCATAGGGCTGAGGGCAGGCAGGTGTCACACATCCCTGAGGAAGATGGGTGAACATCCTGGGTTGCGTGGGTCATCAAGACACGGGCAAAGCTGTGCACCAGCTCCAGGTGCAGGATGCTGGTAGCTGGCCACAGCCTGTGCAGCTCAGACTGAGGAACCACAGGCTTGTGGTCCAGCTGGGCAACTTGAACCCACCACCTCTCGCCTGCACGCCCATGGAAACCCCTGTTGCATTACAGCCACCAAATAGCCAAGAGGCATTGTTTGCCCTGCAGCACTGGGCCTGCAAGTAAAGTCAGGGGGCCCCTAAAGCAAGAAAAGTGTTGTGTCCCCGTCCATCTCCACCCCACACTGTCCTCAGCCATCTCAGTGAGCCAGATGCCCATGTTAGCATGTAAACAAAACCATTGCCTTTGCGTACAAGGGCTGTCAGGATGGAAATGCATCGGCCTTGCCCAAGAAGGTCCCAGTGATGGTGAGCGGCTCCGTGGTCTGGCCCGCCGTGGTGGGGGTGGCTCAGGAGCAAGGCTGGCAGGCAGGCACAGGGGTAGCACCACTGCCGGGCTCTTCGGTCCTGGGGCGGGGTGGGTGGGATGTGATGGGATGGAATATGATATGATGGGATGTGATAGGGTGGGATGAGGCTGCAGCAGGTGGGAGCGCCCAGAGGCATGGAGCAAGCCGACCTGTAGTGCTGGTGTCTGCACCGGGGTGGGTCCTGGAGGCATTTCCAGTGCTGTACATCTGGGTATGGAAGTGCATCAGTTGTTAAAGACAGTATGAGTATTTGGCAGGATTTCAACCCAAAACTTCGAGCCAGGCTCCGCTTGAAGGGTGGTGATTTGCTGGCAGGAAGCAGACCTGTCCCCCAGCAC
>VXBL01006853.1:203852-216852 GCA_013400195.1 Aramus guarauna
GTACAAGCCCCGACACCCCTGGGGATATTGTTGGCAGCTCCCGTGCAGCCCGAGCGGCGAGCAGAGGCTCCCAGCTCTGCTCCTGCTGTGTGCTCCTCCGGGGGCTTCACCAGCAAGGGCTTTATTCCATCCTTTCGCTGGGTCCATTCACCATCACTCCCTGCCTCCTCCCCCTCCCCGTCCCCTCCCACCCTGCCTGCTGGATCCCCAGCAGTCTCTTGACACCTTGGGGGAAGGCTGGGAGGTGTAGCCATCGCCAGCAAGAGAGGGAGAGCGGGAGGGAAGAGAGAAGGAAGCCAATAACAGGGAGGTCTAGGAAGGTGGTGGAGGGGGAGGGACGGGGCCACTCCTCCTTCGGTGGGACTGCAGATTATTTTGCATGGATTGTTGAAGAGAAAAGGGAGCTGCATTTGTGAAGAGACCAAAAAATAAACAGCTCGTTGCTCGGGTAAGTGCAAATGGGAGCTCCCCTGCTCTCATTGTCTGACATGTGGTGCCTTGATGCCCCATCCTATTTTGCTTAGTTAGAGTCTTATTAGGATTATTTGATGCATCAGCTGTATGCTTCAGTTGCTAGAGACTGAATCTCCCCGAGACGTGTGTGTGTGTGTGTGTGCATGCGCGTGCATGTGGAAAGATGCCCGTTCTCTGAATATACATTGACACATTTTTCCAGCTCTCAGTGTGGTGTCTCGTTTGAGATGTTACACTACAGCGTGCCCTACACACACACACACACACACAAATGGTGTTTGCTGTTACCGATTTTAAAATCCACTCATCCACGCAATTATTGAAATGGCAAGACTGTTCGGCAGCTGAAAATTAAAGGGGGGCTTTTAAATCACAGTCCTTGTTGGTTGGGGGCTACTTCTCTTTATCCTGAGCCTGACATGTTCAGTATTATGTTTTATAACAAAGCTACATTTAAAGATCAATTCGGCAGTGGTTATTGCATCCAAATTACATGGTTGTCATGGAGATGGTACAGAGAAGCTGAAGTGATATGACTGCATCTGGACTGGAGTGGGGCTTCACTGCCGAGCGAGATCCTGCCTTGCCTCCTGTGTCTTTTTGTCTGTGCTAGGTTACAATTTCTTTTAATCTTGAATGAAGCAGTACCGTATTAGAGGATTTAGAGGTCGAGCTGCTGTGAAGGGTGTGTGTTGCCCCTGTTCATCGCTGTGTGATTATTGTAATTGTTATATTAGCATCTGTGTCTCCCTGAATTTCTTCTCCAAGTCTGGGGAGGAGGAAGGCGTGAGAAGGACAGATAGTTTTCAGAGCACAGCTAGGGCTGGGAGTACTTTCTAAAAAGATACCTGCCATGCCCACACCTCCCTGCTGGCTCCCACATCTTGGGGGACAAAAGGGAAAGCATTCTCTGATTTTAGCCATGTTCATCTTCCATTTTCCTGCCTGAACTTTGAGGATGCAAGCAGCCAGTCACCTGCTCATCACTCTGTCAGGGGAACGGGATTTGTTTTGTGTTATTATCTTTGTTTCCTTTGCAACTGGTAATATGAATGTGTTGGCAGTTGGGAAAGAAAATCCATAATTTATGAGAATGAAATTTTCCTGCCTAAGGCTAGCTAGAATACAAAGACTATATCTGTGGGAAGGGCATGTTATATGCTACAGATGTGTATTTCTCTAGCGGCTGGGAGTAAATCACACTATTGTGCTCATCTTCATTATTTTGGGTGTTAGGCTGTCTTTAGTCAATATTTAATCTGAGCTCATTGTGTGCTCACACAATAAACGTGCAATTTGGAGCCTAACTTTACATCTATAAAATGCTTTGGGAATGCATGTGGCATTGTCTCCATAAATGCAGTTTCACCCCTTTCTGTAAGACCAAGCCTATTGTGGGGATGTAAATATAGTAAAAGGCACTGGTGGAAACAAGCCCATCAGAATGGCAGTGTTTCTCTAATTGTATCACTAAACATAAGAGAGAATTAATTACTAGGATAAACAGAGCTTTGTAGCTGTTGGATCAGGGTAATATTTGCATGGAGTTCCAGGCCTGCATTATAGTAGCTAGTATTATGGCTTAAATTCCCCCCATGCCACTAGATAATGTTTGTAGCCAGGAATGTAGCATATTATCATTAGGTATTTTTGTATTAAAAATATGCTAAATCCCCATGTCCTTGTCAAATTGTCCATTGCAACAGTTCCAAAGTGTGTGATTCAGCCAGGATTTTCTTTAATGTGATTTTTCCTGTACAAGTCCAAGCAAACAATGGATAAAGTCTGAAAGTGGGCGGCCGAGCCCAGAGGGGAAGTCGGAGAGATGGCTGATTCACAAAATGGATGGTTCTCATTTTGTCTCTTCTTTCTCCCTAAAAGTTAGGCAGAAGTGGTGTTGAAGTGGGTGGTTTTCCCTGGAGATCTCCTTGGATTCGTGAGGCTGGAAACCAAGTAGTTCTGAACTGATACTGAGTTTCCTCCTGTCTCAGCACGTTATCACTCTTCTGTCCACCCTAGGACATGGTTGTAGTATTCTCTGGGGAAACTGAGGCTTGGCGTGGTCAAGTGAGTTTGCCAAGGAGACGCTGGGCAGAGGATGCAGGAGCTCTGCCAGCAAGCCTGCCTCGCTGGCCACCCATCCAGTTCCACATCCAGACGATGCGGTCCCGTTTGTGGGTGCGGTGGGAGGGTGGCAGTGATGGGAAGCAGTGCTGGCTCTTGGAGACTGGGTGGATGCTGTAAGGGTGCTCTTTGTGGAGGCCACTCATTAGAGCTGCACGGTGAGTGGCAAGAGGAAGTCGAGCAGTTTTACACCAGGTTCTGTGGTGTCCAGGATGAGGATGTGCTTTTCTGACCCCATCTACAGGGTAACTGAAATGGAGCCCCCTCTGGTGTCCTCAGTACGTGACCCATCACATGGCTCTTCACATGGAGTTGAATACAGGCAGGAGGTATCTTTATGGTTGCGTCTAGCTCTGAGTGTGAAGCCTTTACAGGTGTCTTGGCTTTCCACTCTCCCCACTGGTGCCGCTCACAGCTCATCTCCCATGATGTAATACCCTGTATCGCTCTTCTTGGCTTCAACCTCCGGCCCCATCCCTTCTCTTCCCTCCATTCCATCATCTGACACCTTTTTGTCCCCTTCCTCCATGGGTTTTCCCACTGATGAAGATCCCTCCATCCAGTGTTGCCACAAGCTTCAGCCCATGCCATGATTTGTATGTGCTATGCCTGCCACGAGGCACGAGTATGTCAAGCCACCACGTTAAAGGGACTGAAGTGAAAAGTCTCCTTTGAAGTCTGGAGTGCCTTTTCCATCTGTGGAGTTTCCCCATGTGGTATCAGTGGTTCTGCCCAAAGCTGGAGTTGGTGCTCATTGCCAGAAGGAAATAGAAAGGCCTGCTCAGCTCAGACATCTGTGTGTGGCCCTGCTGACTTGCACAGGTCGATGGCATTGCCAGAAGGCTCTCTGGGCTGGGAGGGAGCAGTTGCTACTGCCACCAAAGCGCTGGCTATGGGCAGAGTGATTCCTGATGAGGGAAAAGCCTGCTTGGAGGTTTCATGCATGATCTGCTTCTGTAAATGGCCACATCTCTTGGGGCTGCTGGTTGCTCTGCTGGTTGACAAAGTCTGTGCCGTGGAGACATCTCCTTGCCAGATTTGCTGAGGGTGAAAATGTCCTCCTCACCCCTTCAGCCTTTCCCAGGGATGTGCTGGGACAAGGTCCATGTGAGGCTCAGTGCATCCAGGCTCTCAGAGGTCAGATGGGTCCATAGGAGTGGTACCTTCCACACATGAGCCTCATGATGCTTTTCTGTGGTGGTTATGGTGCAGGAATCATACATGAGAGAGACGAGGTCAGTTCTGGCTCCCTCCCTCTCTCCCTCCCTCCCTCGTTTCCTCTGTGGCCCTAGGGAGGTGGCTGGCAGGCTGGGCTTACTGGTGGAGAGGCACTTGTCCAACCTGGACAGTAACCACCTCATCCTTTGTCCTCACTGCTGTCCCTTTGTCTTCCTGCAGGAGCTCCAGGAGATGAATGGCTGACATGCTCAGGGATGTCCTTCCCTGCAGTCCATAATCTGGCTTTCCTGACCCTGGGCAGCACCTAGTTCTGCTCAAGTCCCAGGTAGGGATGCTGGTGATTACTTCTTTAGAGCAAACGCTGCTCCTGCCACTGGAGCAGCCCCAGTGCATCAGGCAGGGCAACAGAGCATAAGGAGCTGCAGGCAGCCTGAGCAGAGATGGTGCAGCTGAGCCTGAGCCCCTTCTTGTGCTCTCCGTGCATTCTGGGCTCTGGGCTTCAGCCTGGCACTGGACACTCAGATTGTCACCTGTCTCTTTACCACCACTGCTTATGTCCTTCAGTTCTTCCTCCTTCTCATTGCACCACGTCCTTCCCTCGTGGTTTTTCAGCTCTGTGGTATGTGAGACACTGGCTGGTGGCTGTGGAGGAGGTGGGACTGGCAGGTGGCTTAGGGTATCTGCTGTAGGGTTGTTTGAAGGAACAGCTGATCCCCGGGTCCTGGGCAGGAGTTGTGCTTGCGCTGGGACCCAGAAAAGGAGACCACACCTGAAGGCTTCCTCCCAGTGCCACTCCGAGAGGTCCCATGCAAACTGGTCAGGGTGTCACCTGTGTGGTACCACCAACTCAGGAAAGCCTTGCAGCACCTCCTCCTACGTGCTCTTCCTCTCTGAGGCATCCTGAATGGCTCCCTACAAAGGTAATGGTGGGGTGCCCTGTCATTGATGGCTGCCTTGGGACACCTCATCAGGACCCAGGGAAGGGGCAAGGTTTCCTTTCAATCAGGATGGGCACAGGATTCATTCCAGCATTTTCTGCCTTCCTCTACAGCATGGGACTCGGTTTGGTTCCCAGGATCATCTCCCAAAGCAACCCCCCCCATGGCAAAGCCCTAGTCCACTGGTTCTGTATCTCCTGCTCTCCAGCTGAGACACCTTAGCATCTTGAGGGCCCCGTCTCTCCTGGAGGTTTAAGTGTGCAGTGAGTGTGGCAGGGAGCGCGTTGGGGATGGGACCACTCTGTGATCTTCTGGATGAAGCGTTTTCTTGACTGAGGGGCTCACAGCTGGATTTGGTGGCTTGTGCAGTCACTCCTTATACTGTATCTCCCTTCCAGGTGATGTAGCTGAGCTCCTCATCGCTCTGTGGCCTTTCTGTGGCTCTGTGATGGAGAACCCCTCAAAAGAGAAAACCTGCAGGTCTGCATTAGGAGAGTAAATCCCCGTCCCGCCTCCTTTTTGGGGGCTGGAGCATGTGCCTCTGAGCTCTCCTGATCAGCATCGAGCAGGGAAACTTACATCAGACCCAGGTGACTGATGTGCTTACAGTTCACCAACGGTACTGAAAAACCCAGAGAAAATGATGTGAGCTCAGCCACCTCTCTAGCTTCTCCTGCTCTGTGTAACAGTTGTCTCTCTATTATTTTCCTGATATGAAGAAACAAATTTGACCCAAATCTTTTTTTCTTTTAAATCCTTAAAAAATTGTAAGATTGTAGGGAAATGCTGTAATGCCAAACTAAATTGAAGGGTTTAAATTTTTGTTTTCAATTTTTTGGTTTCTGTATTTACTTACATGCTCCAAAGTCAAAGCATAAAGCTCAGTTCTTGTGACTTTTTTTTTTTTTTACACTTTGGGGATTTTTTTTAAATCCAGCTTGTCAGTGGTTTCAGCAGAAATGCATCAAAAATCTAGACAAGATTTAGCTGACCTATAATTGCAATTTTCAGCCAATGAACAATTTTTCCCCAAAATTTCACAAAATTTCACGCAGTTCTGGAAAAAACCCTCACAGAGGTGGAGAGGGAGTTCCCTGCGGTACCTTTCCCCCTAACCGATCCAGAGCTGGATGTTCTGAGGCAGCTTGGAGAAACATCCACGCATTGCTCTGTACAAAGCAGCACCTGCTGACTGTAGCGTCCTCCACAGCAAGCCCCAGTCCTGCTTGCAGAGGTCTCTGTCCACTCTGATCATGGCCACTTGATGTTGGCTGGTGCTGGGCACAAACAGAGGAGAGGATGGCACCTTCACTCACAGCCTCTCCCTGTTGCATGTCCTGAAGCAGCGTTGTTTGCCCAGCGCACGTCCTGGCAGACGGATCTTGCAGACTTGGATGAGATCTGGGCTCGGCGTGGTACGAGGCAGCACTCCCAGCGCAGAGCCTGCCTTAGATGGGGCTCTGCCCCTGCCAGGCTCTGCGCGTTTGCTCCTCAGACAGGCGCTGGGTACCCAGAGAATGGAAGTGGATGGAGGCAGAATGGGACCTGAGTATTCTGGGGACTTTGTAGGAACAAAAGCAACCAGGCTATGGACACAGCCTGCCCAAGCAGGATACAGGCATGGGGGCAACAGAGGTGGTGTCTGGCCAGAAGAGGATACATGATGCAGGGGGATTCTGCTAAATTAAAAATATATATTTGTCTTTGCTGGTACAACAGAAGCTAGGGGAGCAGGCAAGAGGGAAGTGAGAAAGCTTCATTTAATTAGATTATGAGGCCCCAAAGGCTTCAGACTCATAAAAAAAATGAAATGATTTTTGTAATTGAGGATGGGGTTTCTGCCAAGTGCTGCTTTAATGAGTATTTAGGTTTTATCTCATAAGTTAGCAACACCAGGCAAGGGCAGCTATTCAAGTCACCCCTCACCAGAGTCTTGAGCTTGCTGAAGCAGGAGGTGTTTGCCTGCAGCTGGGAGTGTTAGCCTGCCTTTCGAGGAAAGGGCATCCTTTGTCCTTCCAGGGCTGTTTATCCAGGTCTCTTGGTGTTCTCTCACCATTAAAGCTGTCTTTCTTCCCCAGGTCCCAGGAGGCAGCTTTCTCCTTTGCATGGGTGGGGAAACTGAGGCAGCAGATAATCATAGGGTTGTTTTTCCTCCCAGAAGTAGAGAGGATTAATTTGCTGCAGCAGCTGGGGCATCCTTTGATGGCTTCTTCCTCGGGGGTGGTGGGACGGGTGTGTGGCACGGCTGGTCCATGGTCTCGGTGTGTCCTGCCGGTGGCCTTTGCCGGGCAGCCATGCAGAGGGACAGCCTGGGCTGGCTCCGCGCTGCCCTGAGCCCGGCCCGGCTCTGCTGGCTGTCTTCACTCCAGGCAACCGCTGCCAGGCAGCCAGCCGGTCACAGGCATGGCAGAAGAAACAGGGTGTCCCCGGCCCACGAGTGGCCTGATTCCCCCAACCGGGTTGGCAGAAGAGCCATCGCTGTGAGAGGCTCTTTCTGCACCCTCCCATGCCATGGTGGCTTGACACTCTGCTCCTTCCCACGCTGAGAAATGAAGCCTCCTCTCTCCCAAACCTGCTGCCCCTGACCGTCTCCTCATTAAACCCATGGGCTCATCAACCTCCCTGTGCCCCCCGCCGAGCACGGGGCAGGGGCTGGGGCACTCAGCCGCTCTCATCCGGGGTGTCTTGAGCCCAGCGGTGGGGGACAGAGCTCACAACCGTCTTTCAAAACAAACAAAACCATCCCACCTGCCTGTCAGTCCAGCCCTCGATTTTAGGCTACATCTAACTGAAAGTTGTTTTGAAAGGCTTGATGAGCGGTTTTAATATGCAGCTCATCCCGTGTTACGGGCAGTATTTCTGAGGTGCTCAGAAGCGCCTGTCTGCAGGGCACTGGAAGCCTCTGCTAATTTATTAACCCTTTATAAACTATTTACAAATGTGCTTTATAATAAAGAGTGACCTTTTTCTTCGCACCCCTCCTCCTCCTCCTCCTCTCCACTGGGTGGTCCCCGCTGTCGGCTGCTCCTCAGGGCAGCTGCCAGCCCCCCCAGCAGCGCCATGCCCACCGTGGCCATGGAGCCCATCTCGTGCCGCTTCTGTCTGGGACGGTGCCTGCTCCTGCAGCTGCTTCCCCGTGTCGAGGCCGTGCACAGCACCTGAGCGCTGTACAGCCAGGAGCTGCCTCTGGCACGGCGCCTCGCAGTGTGACACTAGGGTGGGCATTATCCCTCACCCCCAAATCATAAGATCATCTTAAAAGAGCAAGACTTTTTTTATCGCAAATTTTTGGAGCTGCCTCCTTTTGCCACTTTGAGCTCTGGTATTCTCCAGGCTTCCTCTGCAGTGTTTTCATTTTTGTGGGTAAGAAGGGGGAGAGCTGGGTGTTCAGATGTGGCTTCAGGAAGCTTGGATTTCCCACGTGCACCCGGAGTGAGAAGTGTGATAACGTCAGGAGGAGGCGACTCTGTGTGTCCTGGTGGGAGTGTTGGACCGAGCTGCCTGGGAGCAGCGTGACAACCCCAGGAGAAGCGCAGGAGACTTGGATGTGCAGCATCACAGCAAAACCGCAGCATGACAGCAACACTTAAAATGCAGATGTGTTACTATTACTACCCAAGAGAGAAGGAAAGTGGCCACAAAATTATAGCACCTCTTGGTAGATGTAGGGAATGATCCTGTGGCAGAAACCTGTGCTTTAATGACCTAGATGTTTTTTGTAAGCACAAGCGGAATGGCAGGGAATCCACTGCTCTCCTGATAACAGCAAACTGTAAGGAGTGCACCTTGGTGACACTATCCCTTTAATTTTGTGCGCTATAAGAATCGGAGGTTCCCAGTCTCAGAGATACATGTGCAGCTTGCACAGTCATCTCAGGCTGCATGCTCCCACAGCAAGCCTACCTGCCGCTCCTCTCATGACACTGGGTCATCCCATGAACCAGGCTGACTGGCATTCATCTCCTGAACCTTTATTTCATCTTCACAACACACATATTTCTGGCAGGCCCATCTGGCCTCTCTGTGCATCAGTGAAGGCTCAGTCCAGGATGTAAATCATCAGTTCCCAAAATCATTGTCCAGTGCCTAAATGTAGAGATGTCTAAAGAGCAGTAGAAAGCTCTGAGAACTCCGTACTTTAAAAAAGCCCGCCAGGAGGCAAAATGACCCGCTGCAGTCTGCTGTAGCAACTCTCCGGTAGCCTTGTCGCAAGGTCTTGCGCGTTGGGAGATGAGGAGAGCCTCCAGATCCAGGAGCAGGCATAGTTAAAACAGTGCACTGTCCTGATGCAATTATGTCAACCTAATGGTGCTTTTTGCTCTTATAATTCCCTTGTGAAGAAGAAACAGCCCTGTCTCTGTAAAGCACCTTTACATTAGTGTAGGAGCATGCCTCTTGGAGCTGTACTCCTTCATCAGGAAAATCACACCCCAATCAGCGTGGTTATCCAGCATGGCCATTAAGGGCAGATCAAGCCTCTGCACAGGAGCTGCAAAATGGCTACATCACATTTTCAGTAGTGTTTTCTGGGAAACATGCTCATTTTTCAAAGCAAGTCAGCTTCAACATTTCCTGCCCCTCAAGGCATCCATACTTTGGGAAACCAGTTTTAGAATCACAGAATCATTCCCGTTGGAAGAGACCTTTAAGATCATCGAGTCCAACTGTTTTGGTCATGTCAGGAAGTGATGTTCCTGGGGGCTGCTGCTCCCAGGGTCGTCATGACAGCAGCTGTTCCAAAATGCAGAAACGTACTCAGAAAATCTCACCAATTCTTTCTGAAGCACCTGTTTTCTGAAAGTGAAAGCACAGCAACACGGACTGGATCTGCTTTGAAATGGCTGTGGGAAGAAAAAAGACGACTTGCAGGTTTCAGGAATGCGTGTTCCTCACTCATTATCTGTGCTGTAAAAGCAGAAGTGTGTCTGCCCAGAGCTGCGTGCAGAGGCAGTGTTTGCAGCCTAAACGTGGTCAGCAGTGCTGGGCAGGAGGCTCACTTACTAAAAGTGGGTGTCTGCAACATAAACATCAGGGGCTGGGATTCTGTCCCAGCTGTGGAGGTCTGGCCGGTGACACGAGAGTGCAATTTTCTCCTTGTAACACAGACTGCTAATACAGATCAGATGCAGCTTTTCTGCTGACTCTGAAGAGGGCCTGGGGGCTGAGCTCAGCTGGAGACGTCTACATTTGGGTGAGATGAATCCCACTCAAAGTGCTTTACCATGTGTTCAAGCAAGTTCTGGTGTAGTCAAGTTCCGACTAGCATCTCCTGCTGCCATGTTAAAGATAATGATAACTTACCACATCCTAACAGAGCAATGAAATCCTGCTCTTTTTTTAGTGGCTCCATCCCAGTGTGTAAGTTCTAGAAATGAATATGCAATTATCTTTGCACTCTGCAGTCTGGGAGACTGAGCTAGACAGGCAGCACGTTACTACATGGGGGTGATGGACCAACCAAAAATGTAGGTGAGCCCCAGATATTTCTTCTTGGGTGGAAAATCCTGGGAGAAAGGATGGAGGGTGGTCATGCCACATGTGCTGTCACAACTCCTTGGTGGTCTACAGCCGAAAGACAGTTTTCAGAAGTTCAGTGACCATCTGCAGTGATCTTGCAGGTAGACTATTCACTAGGAAAAAGGCTGATGTTCACTCCTAGTCTGAAGAGATGATTTTTCTAGAGCACTGTCCTGTCTGTGGCTTACTATCTCTAGGTCACCCCCCAAATGTCTTGATTTGCTCCTGATGACATATTAAAGTCTCTTCATATTAGATCTTATTTTCTTAGGCTGTTCCTTGCAGGTCCTCTGGGCAAACAGCTTTATGCCTGTGCAGAGCCGCTAACTTCAGTGGAAATGCTGTCTTGTACCCTGACACCCTGTAATGTTAGACAGTGAAGTTCCAGCCCTGTTGCCTCCCAGCAAATCTTGGCTGAGTCTGTGTTCTCCAGCCAAATAAGTGCATCTCAGTCTGATTGGGGTGGGTGGAATGAGGGAAGCTGTTCTTCCTTTCCTTCACAGGGATGAAAACAGAAAATCCCCACTGGTGTGAGAGTTACCCAACTGTTTCCCTCATAGATGGGCTTGGTTTTCTTCCCTTAGGTCCAAAGCAGACACTAGTTAATCCCATTTTAGGCTTTGCTTGCTGAAGTCAGTTGGAGGGCTTAGTCCTATCTGGACAATCTCCTGGCCTCCTCCAGCAGTATTTTCTAGACTTGATGCCTTCTGGGCCTGAACATCTTCAGCAGTCAAGATATGTGCTGTGTAGTCATGGATGCCTTGGTACCAATGCTCTTAGTTTGGAGACCAGCTGGAAATTCAAGTTGGCCAGGTTGACATGGTGGCACTCAGTAGAATCCAAGAGTCTTTGTGGTGGGTTGACCCTGGCTGGAGGCCAGGTGCCCACCAGAGCCACTCTATTGCTCCCCCTCCTTCACTAGACAGGGGAGAAAAGGTATAACAAAAAGCTTGTTGGTCAAGATAAGGACAGGGAGAGATTCCTCACTAATTATCATCACGAGCAAAACAGACTGAACTTAGAGAGGAAATTAATCTAATTTATTACCAAGCAAAACAGAGTAGAGCAATGAGAGATAAAATCAAATCTTAAAACACCTCCCCCCACTCCTCCCATCTTCCCAGCCTCAACTTCACTCCCGGCTTCAAACCTCCTCCCCCCAGCAGCACAGGGGGACGGGGAATGGGGGTTACGGTCAGTTGATCACACGTTGTCTCTGCCACTTCTTCATCCTCAGGCGGAGGACTCCTCATTGTTCCCCTGCTCCAACATGGAGTCCCTCTCATGGGAGACAGTCCTTCACGAACTTCTCCAANCTAACTTGTTTTTTTCCTTCTTAAATATGTTATCACAGAGGCTCTGATTGGCTTGGCCTTGGCCAACAGCGGGTCCATCTTGGAGCCGGCTGACATTGTTTCTGCCAGACACAGGGGAAGCTTCTAGTAGCCCCCCACCCCGCTACCAAAACCTTGCCACACGAACCCAGTACAGTCTCGAACCAGTTGTCTGCCTACATGGGAGTCTCGAGGACATGAGAACCAAAGTGGTGTGCTGCTGTGGCCTGGGAAGTGCAGAGCAGTGTTGGCAAGAGGAAAGCACACCTGATTGATAGAGCAGGGGTAGCCCGTTAGAGGCCAGGGCTGAGTCTGCTGGGCGAAACAAGGACTGTTCCTCTCTGCCAAGGGAGCCTAGTTCCCCTCCTCATAAAGAAGAGGCTGAAGGTTATTCCTTTTTCTCTGGAGATGGTCCAGGAAGGAAAGGAAGACCTTTTGAGATGCCTGTAAATATATGTAATGACATGCCCGATGCTTGTTGTTCTCTTCCTCAGAAAAGAATGTCTGTCCTATTCACACTAAGGCTGACAGATTGTTCCTGATGGTTCCCTAAGGATGAAGGACTTGCAAGTCTGCCTGCATGAATATAGATCTTGCCCTACACAGATGAACGTTATGTGGAGAGAAGAGAGATTTCATGCTCTCACCAACAAGTGAGGAGTTATCTGGTGTTGCAGGGTGCTGCATGTCAGCTTTGGGCACCAGCATTTGGTTGTAAAACAGTTGTTTCTGCTGTTAGTGCCTACAAAAGTATGATTGCTCTCTTCCAGCTTTCCCAACAGGTTTGGGAAGATGCTCAGGAAGACCTTGTTCCCTGCAAAGCTCTCCGGAACACATTGGACTCCCAAGGAGCCCAATGCCAGTGCCCAGCCATCTCGGCAATGTGTCTGTGCATCTGGACTCCTGGTGCTGCTGGACTCCATGTCCCTTGGGCTGGAGTCCATTTGTCATAGAATCATAGAATCATGGAATGGTTTGGGTTGGAAGGGACCTCAAAGATCATCTAGTTCCAACTCCTCTGCAGGGATACCCTCCACTAGCCCAGGTTGCCCAAGGCCCCGTCCAGCCTGGCCTTGTACACTGCCAGGGATGGGGCCTCCACAACCTCTCTGGGCAATGTGTGCCTGGGCCTCAGCACTCTCACAGGGAAGAACTTTCTAACATGTAATCCAAATCTACCCTCCTTCAGCTTAAACCCATTACCCCTTGTCCTGTCACTACACTCCCTGATAAACAGTCCCTGTCCATCTTTCCTGTAGCCCCTTCAGGTACTGGAAGACCACAATCAGGTGTCCCCAAAGCCTTCTTTTCTCCAGGCCGAACAATCCCAACTCTCTCAGCCTGTCCTCATGGGAGAGGTGCTGCAGCCCTCTGATCAGCTTCGTGGCCTCCTCTGGACTTGCTCCAACAGGTCCATGTCTTTCTTGTCCTGGG